>SJYV01008059.1:1588163-1644246 GCA_006410875.1 Neotragus pygmaeus
TTTTTAATATGCTATCTAGGTTGGTCATAACTTTCCTTCGAAGGAGGAAGCATCTTTTAATTTCATGGCTGCAATCACCATCTGCAGTGATTTTGGAGTCCAAAAAATAAAGTCTGACACTGTGTCCACTGTTTCCCCATCTATTTCCCATGAAGTGATGGGACCAGATGCCATGATCTTCGTTTTCTGAATGTTGGGGTTTAAGCCAACTTTTTCACTTTCTACTTTCACTTTCATCAAGAGGGTTTTTAGTTCCTCTTCACTTTCTGCCATAAGGGTGGTGTCATCTGCATATCTGAGATTATTGATATTGCTCCCGGCAATCTTGATTCCAGCTTGTGCATCTTCCAGCCCAGTGTTTCTGATGACAATACAGAATATACAATATACAATATACAGCCTTGACATACTCCTTTTCCTATTTGGAACCAGTCTGTTGTTCCATTTCCAGTGTTAACTATTGCTCCCTGACTTGCATATAGGTTTCTCAAGAGGCAGGTCAGGTGGTCTGGTATTCCCATCTCTTTCAGAATTTTCCACAGTTTATTGTGACCCACACAGTCAAAGGCTTTGGCATAGTCAATAAAGGCTAGCAATCGTTTATAAGGCCAATGCTCTAAAATCCTATAGATAAGTAGGTGTTAACAGCTGCGTAGTCTAGTTTCAGTTGTTTAAGTACCACTGTTTTAATCTTAAATTCAATTGTTTTCTACATGGCCCTGTAGGTAATTCTGGCACCACTCTGCTACCACTGATGTTTCCAGTCCACCTGAGACCTTTAAACCTGAGGTCACACAGACCTACTGAGGAAAGGCCGGTGACATACATGAACAATATAGCAGAGGTGGTGGGACTGCAGGACTCTGTGGAGCAGCACCTGCTGCATGAGGCACCATAGCAGCAGGCAGTAGGAACACCATCCCAAACTTCCCCAGGTCTCCGATTTTCCTAATCAAAGCAGAAGGTTTGGCTTTTTATGTGAAATCTTCCAAAATTAAAATGTTGGCAACTACTTGAAAACACAGGGTAGGCAAAATATATGTTTTCTAATGAAAGAATAGACTTTTCAATGAAATGTTAAGGTAATATGTTAAGCATATTACCTTAAAGAAATCTGTGAAAATGATATGTTGATGTTATTTAAGAAAGTGAGTGAAAATGCCTGAGAAAATGGTATGGAAGCAAGACAATAAGGTGTATAGAGAAGGCAGTCAAAGGGTGAAAGCCTATTTTACATGTTTGTCCCCACACCAAGCCCAGAGTATGGGTCCGATTCTGCCATCCATCCCCAAGTGTGTTCTTCCTGACATGGGGATATGACCCCTATTATAGGATGGTGGTTAAGTGCCTAGACTCTGGAACCAGTCTACCTAGGCTTAAAGACCAGCACTACAACTTAACTGGCTGTCAACCCAGTTCCCCCATTAGTAAACTGAGGATACAAGTGGTATCCATTTCAAAAAATCACCAAGTGGTAACAATGAGCTAATATGCATAAAATACTTAGAACAAGCCTCATGTGTAGTAAGTGTTCAGTATACCTTACCTTTTCTTCTTATTACCTCTGGCTTGTGGGTTGAATTTGAAAATTGTGCCTCCAGTTCTCAATTTTTGCTTTAAACCAGAGCAATTGGGATTCAAATCAGAAAGCCCTTAGCAGCCTGTGAAATGAATCATTAGCAAATAGCCTAGCTTCCGGGGAAATGCTGGGCACCTCTTGCTTTGCTAGGCCCCACCTTCTCCTGCCCTCTGTCTCTGCTCCTTGATCTAATACAGCTTCTACCTGGCTCTTCTCTGTGGTCAAAACTCACATTTTCAACTCTATTCTTGCTTTTTGCATTGACAATTTATTTTTCTGCTTTGAACTCAATCTCCCCTAGATAAATTGAGTTCAAAGACCACCATGTCCCCTGACCTCTGACCCCTGATTACTACTGATTACTGGCCTGCCAAGCTGAAACCATCAGAAGAAATAAGATTTTAGGCAATTCATCCAAAGTCATGTAGCCAATAAGGCAAGGAACTAGGGTTTGAACCAGATCCCGTGACTATAACCAGGGATCTCAAACTTTCAGCCATACTGCAGTCTATCTCTATTTTGCTGAAGCAGAAATTTGAGCCTCCAGCAATGTGAGAGGTAGCTTATGAGAACAAACTCCTCAGATAGGAAGTCAGCCTCACCTCAGGAGTCATATCTCAAGGAGCCTTTGCTGTTCTAAGATCTTTATGGAGGTGTACAGAATTCCCAAGTGGTGACAAAAGCTTTATTTTTTATGACAAATGGCCATACAGTGAAAGATCAAGTTTTAGTGAAAGTTAAAAATGCATGCAGTTAGAATCAGTAAAAGATTTGCATAGGAAGTTGGTGAATCTCAACAGAATTAAAAGGAGATTCACAAAGATCTGAATGTTTCTCTCAGCAAAACCAAGATTCTACACACAGAGTCAAAAAACGATGTCTCACTAGCCAAGTCCTATGATTTTGGGGAGGAAAGAACATGTTATTCAAAAACACTTGAAATCTGTTAAATAGAACATTGACTCTCCAGTATACCTCAATTGGCATTCTTTTTTTTTTTGTTTGTTTTAATTTGGGCTCACTGGCCTTTTATATAGAATAAATGAGTGTGAAGATTTAAGTTTGTATACCTAACATTTTGTATTCCCCCTAAAGATACCCAAGACTTTCTTGGTGGCTCAGATGGTAAAGAATATGTCTGCAATGCAGGAGACCTGGGTTTGATCCTGGGTCAAGAAGATCCCCTGGAGAAGAGAATGGCTACCCACATCAAATTCCATGGACAGAGGAGCCTGGCAGGCTATAGCTGTGGGGTAAGAGCGCAACATGACTGAGCAACTAACACTTTCACTTTCACTAAAGATACCCATTAATTCGGTTATCCTATTGCCTAAATAATATATAATAACCATTTTAAATATTTTAGCAAAATGCCTTTTTTTCCCAAGAATTCTTAAGCTTATCTTAAAAAGTCATGAGCCTGTAAGAATGTTGTTTGAAGATCAGTGAAACATCTTGTTGGTTCAGATTCAGGCTTACTTCATAGAGTTTACACAGCATATGCCAGGAACAGTGCTAAGAACTTTCACAGACATTTCATTCTTCGTCACAAAAATTCAATGTGCTTTAATAACATTATCCCCATTTTACAATTTTGGAAACTTTGATTCAAAGAGGTTTAGTTTTTTTCCCACACCACAGGAAAATGGTAGATTGGGATTCCTACTTAAGTTCAGGGCTTTTCACCATTTCATGCTGCCTCCCTTAAAAACAATTTTCACAAAAAAGTTAGCTAGAAAAGTATCTATCCATTAAAAATTATTCCATTGTCCCTCTGTACCTTGTCATGACTGGGATGGAGGAGAGCATCAGTTGTTTGAAATATGCAATAACAATTCATGGATAGTAGTTCTAATTTTAGCTTCCTGAGGACCCTGTTTCTTCAGGCAATGCCTAATTTCCATGGCAAGTTTACTTCTGAACGAGACACTAGAGTTGAATCCAAGGGCATTTAGAATACTTTCACAGGATGGTTTGATTTCAGAACTGCATAAAAACTTGCTAATTCTGCTTTTATGACACACTATTTATTATATACTTAACCCTTGTATAGTTTTCAAGTGTCTACTAACTACTACTTCAACACAATAACCATTTATATTTCATAATGATAATGGCAAGAGTGACTCTTTAAAGCTCGTTTAAAACTCTTTTTATTCTTGATAATATCCTTTGCCACTACTTGCCATTCTCCTGCTAGGTTTTCTAAAAGTATTAAAAAGTATGGGATCGTGACCCAGGTTTAAATCTCATGTCATCAGACTCTTCCATCTACTACCCTTCTTGGGGCGGTCAACTACTAACACTTAGTCCATGCTCCTTAATTCTCTGAAGATTTTTACTCCTAACTCACTGTCACATCCTCCAGCACCACTTCATCACAATTCTTGGTGAAGTCTGTAGATCAGAGCCTAGTCAGTAGTAAACACTGTAGGCTCTGTGGGCCAAGAGACAAAACAACTTGCATATACAACAGAGCAGAAAACTCTTGCCTGCCCCACCCACCCTTTCTTGAATTCAGAATCCACTGTCTTCATTTAGAACTCTCCCCTCAGAAACCACACCCTCCCACCTCACTAACGTCTTAGCCTTCCCTGGTAGCTCAGAGGGTAAAGCGGCTGCCTGCAATGCAGGAGACCTGGGTTTGATCAAGAAGATCCCCTGGAGAAGGAAGTGGCAACCCACTCCAGTACTCTTGCCTGGAAAATCCCATAGAGAGAGAAGCCTGTTAGACTACAGTCCATGGGATCCCAAAGAGTTGGACATGACTGAGTGACTTTACTTTTACCTTCACTTTCATCCCCTGAACTTCTAAACTCTTAAATGTCCCAAAGTCATTAGGCCTCTCCTACATGACTGTTTTGGGAATCACATCCAGATTCATGACTTAAAATATTACCTTTTACCAACAATATTTTACTTAAAATATTATCTTTTACCAACAACATCCAAATTTGTACTGTACTCTAGATTCCTTCCCTGACTTCAGATTTTATTGGATCTAAAGATCAACTTGAGGACAGCTGACATCTTAACAATATTGTTGTCCATAAACATGGTATATCTCTCTATTTATTTAAGACAACTTTATTTTCTCTCAGCTCTGTGGTAATTTTTAAATTTTTTCTATAGAAGTTTCATACCTCTTTTGGTAAATGCATTCTTATGTAGTTGATACTTTTCAAAGCTAATGTAAATGGTAATTTTTAAATTTACTTTAATGCATTTATTGCTCTAATATAAAAATATAACTGGTGTTTGTATACTAATCTCTGACCCAGGAATTTTGCCGAACTCACTAGTTCTTGTAAGTGTTTGAACAATCATTTGGGTGTTGTTTTTTTTTTTTTAATTACATTTGCTTTTAACTTTAGTAGTCCTCCTGATTTGACATTACTTCTATGAAAAGCTCATCTCTACTTCACTGTTTACTTTTGTTTTGCTGGGCAGAACTTAGAATAATGTGAGAACATAATCTGGATGAAGAGCCAAAAATGACCCAGAGATGTAAAATATACAAAAGATTATTCCAGTTAAAAATCTCTTTTTCTAGTCTTGCCTTCCTCATTTCTCATTGAGAATTCACTTTAAGGTCTAAAAACTTCTGGCATATTCCAGTGGAAACTAAGAATTTCCCAGTGGCACCTCTGGAAGTTATTCCAAAATTCTCTTTGGGTACCAGCTGAAAAGGAAGGCTGATCCAGTGATCCAATTCTGGATGTATATCCAAAGGAAGTGAAATCATGAATTTCAAGACATATCTGCAACCTCACATTTACTGCAGCATTATTCACCATAGCAACACAACATAGAAGCAACCTAATTGTCTGATGTTGGATAAAGGCCCATGGAATGATGTTTAGCCTTATATAAAAACAAAGGAAATCAGCCCTTTGTAACAACATGGATGAATCTTGAGGGCATTAATCCAAAATAACATAAGTCAGCCAGAGAAATGAAAACACTGCATGGTCTCATATACATGTGGAATCTAAAAAAAGTCTAATGTGAAAGTCATGCAGTTGTATCCAACTTTTTGCAACCCCATGGACTGTCCATGAAATTCTCCAGGCCAGAACACTGGAGTGGGAAGCCTATCCCTTCTCCAATGAATCTTCTGGACCCAGGAATCAAACTGGGATCTCCCGCATTAGAGGCGGATTTTTTTTTTTTTTCCAACTGAACTATTAGTAAAGCTCTCAAAAAAGTCAAAGGTTATAAAAAAAAAATCTAAAATATATCTAAACTCACTGCAATGGAATCTAAAAGATGCCTACCCTCATTGAAACAGAGATATTGATGGTTGCAAGCTGGGATAGGAGAAAAGAGGAAATGCTGATGAAAGAGTATGAATTTCTAGGTATAAAAGAAATAAGTTCTGAGCATCCAGTGACCAGCATAGTGACTATAGTTAGTGATACTGTATTGTACTTTTGAATTTTTCTGAGTATATCATAATTGTTCTCATTACTAAAAAAACAAAACAAAACAAAACAAAACCTAATATAACTATGTGAGGTGATGGATGTGTTAACTAATTTTCTGTGGTAATCACTTCATAATATATACATATGCTTCATCCCATTTTACATGTTAAACTTACACAATGTTGTCAATTATATATTATAAACCTGGGAAAAAAGAAAAGGAAAGCTGGGATGAGATATAATAGGGAAAATTTAGCAGGTATGATATGTAGGTTCCTTGGAAACTAGCTTTATGAAACCCAGACTAATTGAACCCAATGTATTCACTCAACAGATCTTTACTGAGCACTTACTATGTGCAGAGCAGTACTAAGCTGGGGACTGGCAATGCAATAGTAAATAAAAAGAAATACACATCACACAGCCCTTTTCCTCATAGGCATTCTGGGGAAAGTTATCAAACAGTAAAGAGGTGATTACGGAATGGAGGTGGGAAGGAGATGCCAAGATGGGAAAGTGCAGTGTGCTGAGGGACCTCTAACACAGAGTTACAAAGCCAGGAAATGCGTGGTGAACATTTGTCATGTTAGCTGCTAACCCAGCATCTCTGATGTTTCTTTGAATCCTGAGGAAATGTCCAGCTTTATATACATATGTCTTCCCTAAAATAGGACCCAGAAGAGTTGCCACAGAGCCTCTTTTGTAACTGGGGCATAGGTGCATTCCCTAGACCACATTAACCAGACTCATCTCTGAAAGATTTTGACTTAGTACTGTAAAAGAGGAATACAAAGGCCCCCATGGAACCATTTGGCCTTCACGGCATCCAAACCTTAGCAGCTGCACTCATTGGAAAGTCAGGTATAGTTTCAATACTGGCAACAGTAACAGATACAGTTAAGTCAGGTCCTAAAGTGAAGTCAAGGTTCCAGAATTTTTGATCCATGTATTAACTTTGTCTGCCTAATAAGCCAGCCTTAGTTTCTACGACTTGAAAAAAAAAAAAANTGCAACAGCTACCATCTTTCTTGGGTTTCTCTTACCTTGGGCGTGGGGTATCTCCTCACAGCTGCTCCAGCAAAGCACAGCCACTGCTCCTTACCTTGGATGAGGGGTATCTCCACACTGCCACTCTTCCTGACCTTCCATGTGGGATGGCTCCTCTAGGCCCTCCTGCGCCCACACAGCCACCGCTACTTGGACGTGGGGTGGCTCCTCCCATCTGCCGCCCCTGGCCTCGGGCACGGGGTGGCTCCTCTTGGCCACCACCCTTCGGGCATGGGATCCCCCCGGCTTCTGCCCTGACCTCGGACGTGGGGTAGCTCCTCTTGGCCACGCTTAGTGCGCCGGTCGCAGCCTCTTGCACTTAGTGCGCCCGTTCCTTACCCATTACTAATTGTAAAATAAGTAGGGAGTCCTGTATTTTGGGGAGATCCTCAGATTATGGTGTAAATATCAGTCCTTCCCCAGCAGGCTTTGTTAGAACACCCTGGTGTGAGCATACCTGGTGTCCTCCAGCCTTACTTCTTAGCAGTTTATACATCTGTAATCCTTTTTGTTTAATGTTTCTTTTCCCTTGTCAAACACACATTTCATGAGAAAATTATGTTTACTAAGTTCCCATTGCACTGCCTATAAATTGAAAAGTCTATAGTAAATATTTGATGAGGATCAAACCAAATGACCAAATTCCTAAGAATTTGGAACAGCAGAATGAGAAAAGTAATTTCTTTTGTGCATCTACCAATCATCATGCTTCAGGAATATACGTATTTAACAAGAGAAAGTAACATTTGATTCCTCCAACAAGCTCTGGCAATTGGATATTGGAATTTCCTGCTGAATTAAGGACTTTATTCATCCATTTTAAGAGTCCAATTGAAAAACCCCTAATAAGAGAAATAATGTCTATTTAACATCTATTTAAGAAATAGTGAGGTTTGGGGATTTTATACATGTTGGAGATTCAAGTAATCATACAGCATCTATTTTAGTATCGCAAAATTCATTCAACTCAGTTGTATTTTTTCTATTGAAAATACTGCTCTTTCTCCTTGTTACTTCCTTGGTATATTCTCTTTAATAAGGTTGTAAATGTAAATGCATTTCTGGGCCTTTGTTTTTCTTTTCTTAGTTTAAATCACCTCTCCATTTCACCACAAATTGTGTATTCGGAGTTCCATTTGTGGTCAAAATGCAATTGTTTAATTGTGCAATATGTAATTTGTAATATAATTATGCTGGCCAAATTATTTCCTGGGCTGCTCAATTACTGTGATTACATTTGTTACATTTACAAGCCACATGCTGTTATTCTCCTTTCCCTCTGGCTGCTAAATAGTTTTATTTCACTTTTAGTTCTTAGCTTCAGAGCTTCAAGTGGGTGTCATAAGGAGAAGTGAAATTTGATATCTTGTTTTCTACCATTACAGCCCCACTTGGGTTAATGAAGATGGGAGCTGAAGCTGAACACCCACAAACAACTTTTCCCATTATGTGTCCACTCAACACTTAGAAAGAGAGACTGATGGTAGTGCATTGAAAATTTATATTCCAGAACATTCTATCTCATACGAGGAAATGACTAACATTTATTGGGTGCTTTCTATGTACCAGCTACTGACTAAGCACTTTACATACATTTAAATATTCATCTTCAGCACACTTGTGTCTTAACCTAGGTTCCACAAATGGCAGAGCCTGTACACAGGTGTCTGTGCAGGTAGCTTAACTTGGGAAACGAACAAGGAAAGGAAGTGGGGACTAGGAAGGGTGAAACTGGAAAGTGTGGAAAACCAGCCCAAGGATGTGTTGTCTGTAGGATCTATCCTGTAGGCAACTGGAGTACTAACTCATGAAGGCAGCTCTGAAAGTCTGTGAAGAAAGCACTCCAGAACAATCTAAGACTCTGAAGAGAAGACTATCCCCACACCCGGATTTTGTGACCATAACAAATGTTGACATAACAGGCTGCTGACACCATAACACTTCCAGGGCTGCAATGGGTAAAAGTAGTGAGTCCCACAAGTGCCTCATTTTTCCCGGGGCAAAATGTAGGACAGACAAGGGTCAGCAGAGGGGAGCTCTGTCAATTAAACCTAGACTAAGAAAGTAGGCAACATAAAATGAGGTACTAGAGGCCTCCTATACACACTGCTTCCTCTCCTTTTCTCTTTTTTGCAACATACTTCAAAGACCGTTTATTAATATTCCTATAAATCATCAGCAATTTTGTAGCTTTATTGGGATAAAGATCCTGATGCTGGGAAAAATTGAAGGCAAGAGGAAAAGGGGACAACAGAGGATGAGATGGTTGGATGGCATCACTGACTCAAAGGACATGAGTTTGAGCCAGCTCCGGGAGTTTGTGATGGACAAACAAGCCTGGCGTGCTGCAGTCCATGGGGTTGCAGAGTTAGACATGACTGTGTGACTGAACTGAACTGAACTAATTGGGATAAAATTAATATCAAATATACAAAAAAAACTGCTCATATTTAATGTGTGTACTTTGGTAAATTTGGACATATGCTGCTGCTGCTGCTGCTAAGTCACTTCAGTTGTGTCCAGCTCTGTGCGACCCCATAGATGGCAGCCCACCAGGCTCCCCCATCCCTGAGATTCTCCAGGTAAGAACACTGGAGTGGGTTGCCATTTCCTTCTCCAATGCATGAAAGTAAAAAGTGAAAGTGAAGTTGCTCAGTTGTGTCCAACTCTCAGTGACCCCATGGACTGCAGCCCTCCAGGCTCCTCCATCCATGAGATTTTCCAGGCAAAAGTAGTGGAGTGGGGTGCCATTGCCTTCCTGGACATATGTATCCACCTACAATCTATCACCACAATCAATATAATTCATTCATATCCCTTTGCTTTTTCTGTTTTTATGTTTGTAGAATGAACAATTAACATGAGACATACCTTATTAAATTTTTAAGTGTACAACATATTATTAACTATAGGCACGATGTTTGCACAGCAGATCTCCAGAACTTATCTTGTAAAACTGCAACTTTATACCTGCTGAACAACAACTCCTCATTTCTCCTCCCTCCATCCCCTGGTAACCATGGTTTTATTTTCTGCTTCTACCATTTTGACTATTTTAGGTAGTCCTATAAGTGGATTCATGCAGTGCTGGTCCTTCTGTGACTGACCTCTCACTTAATAGCATAAGGACTTCGATTCCACCCATGTTGTTGCCAATGAACCATTCTTGTATCCTAAGGATAAATCTCACTTGATTATGGTGTATCATCTTTTTAAAGTGCTGTTGAATTAAATTTGCATGTATTTTGTTGGGGTTTTTTTTTCATCCATGTTCATCATGGAAACTTGTCTGTAATTTTACTTTCTTGTTCTGTCTTTGTCTGGCTTTGAGATCATACTCTTTTTCCAAGAAGACAACTGAGGCTTAAAGACATTGCGTAAGGATATATTAAACAGAACCAGTATCTGGCAGAGTTTGTGGTCTTGTATCAGTATGCCAGGCTGTATTAATTTCCTGGAGCTGCTTAACAAATCACCACAAATCAGATGATTAAAAGAAATTTCTGACAGTCCTAAGGATAGAAGTCTAAAATCAAGGTGTCAGCAGGGCCATGCTCTCTCCAAAGGCCCTAGAGAAGAATTCTCAGGTAGCTTCTGGTGGCTGTTGACAAACCTTGGCATTCCTTGGCTTGTGGAAGCATCATTCCAATCTCTGCCTCCATCATCGTATGACCAACTTCCCCTTATATCTATACGTCTGTGTACAAATTTCACTATTCTCATAAGATACCAATCACATTGGATTTAGAAACCACCGAATTCAGTATGACCTTATCTCAATTTGATCACATCAGCAAAGATCCTGTTTCTAAAGTCTATGACAGTTTCCAGGTAGACAAAACTTTTGAGGGGACACTATTTAATCCACTACATGGCCCCAGTTCCTCTCCTTTAGACTATTTAGAAATACTATTTTAAATGTTTTTAGTTTTATTTATTTTTTGGCTGTGCTGGGTCTTCACTGCTGCATGGGTTTTCTCTAGGTGCTGAGAGCACGGGCTGCTCTTTCTTGGTGCTGCACAGGCTTCCCGTGTTGCAGAGCACGGGCTCTAGGCTCACAGGCTTCTTGGGCTCTAGAGCGCAGGCTCAGTAGTGATACATGGGCTTAGTTGTTCCACAACATGTGAGATCTTCCTGGGTCAGGGATCAAATCCATGTCTCCGGCACTGGCAGGCAGATTCTGTACCACTGAGCCACCAGGGAAGCCCTTAAATGTTTCTCTCTCTCTCTTTTATTTTTTTTTTTTTATATTTCATACATATCTCTTTCAAGAATTCACCATTAGGGATGTCTGAATAAATATCCATTCCCCTAGAGTCAGATATTTATTGTTCTCTTTCAAAGAAGGCTTTGTGTTCAATATGCCTCCAGCCCTCTCAGATGTCTTCCAGAAGACAAATCTATTGGTTGATCAGGAGCCTTTAAAAGACAGAGTGAAGTAAGCCAGAAAGAAAAACACCAATACAGTATACTGACACATATATATGGAATTTAGGAAGATGGTAATGATGACCCTGTATGCGAGACAGCAAAAGAGACACAGATGTATAGAACAGACTTTTGGACTCTGAGGGAGAGGGAGAGGGTGGGATAATTTGGGAAAATGGCATTGAAACATGTATACTATCATGTAAGAAACGAAGCGCCAGCCTATGTTCGATACAGGATACAGGATGCTTGGGGCTGGTGTGCGGGGATGATCCAGAGAGATGATATGGGGTGGGAGGTGGGAGGGGGATTCAGGATTGGGAGCTCGTATACACCCATGGCGGATACGTGTCAATGTATGGCAAAACCAATACAGTATTGTAAAGTAAAATAAAGTAAAAATAAATTAAAAAAAATAAAAATAAAAGACATCATGTTTCAGTGTTAAGCCAGTCCCAGCCAGAGTTTACTTTGAACCTACCACTGTTGCAAGGGTGGTTGAAGCCATTAGGTAAAACCAATGGGCAGGCATTGGAGAAACACCCAGCCCTTTACACCTAATTATCAATCTGAGAAAATTCATTTTTGTCAAGTTCTGGTAAGTTGGGCTGCTTGAAAAAATTCACAGGGCTTCTAATAGCATTGCTAGTTAGTTAGTGTTAGTTGCTCGGTCATGTCTGACTCTTTGCAACCCTGTGGATTGTAGCCTACCAGGCTCCTATATCCATGGGATTCTCCAGGCAAGAATACTGGAGTGGATTGCCATTCCCTTCTCCAAGCATTGTTAGTGGTGTCAATTTTGATCATATTCAATTCGACCAAATTTTTGTCCTGATTAAGTGAAATGAATCTAGTATTAAAGGTATTTTATGCAGCTATGATTATACATGACCCCTTGGCTTTTGCATACATTATGTTTAATTTTCACAAACACTCCTGTTGAAACAGTATGATTCCAATCACACCAGGAAACTGAGACTTCAGTAGCATAAGAAATCTATACGTGGTTACAGCCAGTAAGTGGTAAATTGGGGGTTGACATTAGATTTTTTTGACTCCAGAACCAGGATATTCTCCAGTACCAAGTTGCTTTTGCCCTATTCCACAGATATCAAATGCCTTCAATCATGTTGCTTAAGGTTCACTATTTCTTGCTTTCAAAATATTTCCATAAAAATATCAATATATAGAAAATTATGAGCCAGTTTAATAGCAGCTATCAACCCTCATTGAGTTCCCTTCCACAGGGCCAAGCATCTTATACAAGTAAGGTTGGAAACATTCTCCCTAGTATAATGAAATCCAAAGTCAGAGCCTAATTTACTTGCCCAAGTAGATGACAAAGGTGAAAAATATTAGGCAAGGATACAACTCAAGCCCTGCTAACTAAAGCCTGTTCTCTCAACTACTTCATATAATGATTCTCAACATCAAAGCCTTAAACAAACAACATAGGAGCTTCATGTAAGAGTTTGTTTTAAGGGAATGGAGAAGACTTTATACAGAGCTGATATTAGAGATAAGTCTGAAAGCATAAGAGAGATTTGATAGCAAATGAACAGTGAGAGGAGTCTGAATACGCACTCATTTATCTGCTCATTCATATGTGTTCTATGAAGCTAATACTCTGTTCCAAAGACTGTGCTGGTGATCAGATGAACACAATAGCCATAGTCTATGCCCTTGTGTGGCTTGTAGCTCCTGGGAAAGAAGACAATAGTTGAACAAATACACCAGTAACTGAACTCATGGCCAATTCTTCGAGTGCTATGTAGGACACAAAATACACTATAGAAAAAGAACAAGAGGGGATTTTACTTAGTGAGAATCAAGGATGGCTTCTTTGAGGAAGTGACATAAAAAACTGAGCCCATTTCCCTGGCAGCTCAGACTGTGAAGAATCTGCCTGCAATGCAGGAGACCAGGTTCAATCCCTGGTCAGGAAGATCCCCTAGAGAAGGGAATGGCTCCCCACCCCAGTATTCTTGTCTGGAGAATTCCATGGACAGAGGAGCCTAGCAGGCTACAGTCCATGGGGTTGGAAAGAAGAGCATGCAACTGAGCAAATTTTACTTTCACTTTTCAAACTTTTAAGAATGGAGAGGAGATTGTTCCAGTCAGAGGAGTCTACAAAACTCTGAGATGAAGAAAGAAAGTCAATAAGAGGGACCCTGGTGTATAAGTAGGAGAAAAGCCCAACAATTGCCAGGAAGCAGGCAACTCGGGGCCTCTGGGCCATGCTTGGAAATTTCAGTTTCATTCAGAGGACAATAGGAAGCCATTAAAATGTTCCACCAGACAAGTGAAATTCTCCAATTTTTATTTCTATGTCAATCTGGCCACTCTGTGGAGAACAGATATGGGAAGGCCAATTAAAAGGTTACAGCTGTGATCCACGTAAAAGTACTGACGGGCTGTCAGGGCGGTGGCTGTGGAGATGGCCAGAAGGAGAGAGATGATTTTAAGACAGAACTGACAGTTTCTGCTGATGGATGAGATATGGGAGGAGGAGGAGAAATAAAGAGAGAAGAATGAAATCAAGGATGGCCCCAGCTTTCTGAACTGAACAACTGAGTGCAGGAGCATTTACCAAGACGGGGAAGAGGCGGTAGGGATGGGGCAGATGAGATGGGTGTGGCAAATGCGTTTGGAGGGGCGAAGAAAATGAAGACATCTGTTACTTATGGGGACTAATTTGTTCGAATGTAAAATGACATGCTACTTGTAAGATTTAGGCCCATGAACTGTACTGGATGAAAACAAGTCATGGCAGCACATGTCAAGTAAGGAGTAAAATGGCTGGGAGTCACGCCTGCATTAGATTCACATTCGGCTCCCAAGTCACCCTCACCTAGCTCAGATGTCAATTTGGCATGACCTCCTGGAGTATCCAGTGATGATGCCAGAATCGATTCTGCATATAACCAATAAAGGAAATAATAAAAAAAATTAACAATGCAGAACTGCAGAATGAACTCAAGTTCTGAGTGGTGGACACACATGTTTGACAGTCAAGAGGGAAAACCATAAGAAGCAGAAATACCTTCTGAAGAGAGAGAATAGCAGAAGCAAACTTTCTACAGACAGTGACATATATACTGGTCTTGTAAAGGGATCAGAATTAACCAGGGGAGAGGACAATAAACAGCATTCTTGGCAGAGTGAAGAGGAAGAACAAAGATGGAGGTACAGGTGTTTGGCATATTTTTGTGACAGCACATGTGGCTCTGAGAGCAGGCAGAGGGAGGGATTTGGGGTGGAGGGGATAATGTGTTTGAGATCAGGTTGTAACAATTTATCAGTGCTATGCCATATTATTCATTCTACTTCTAACCAACAATATATGCACCACCATATATTGATATATATATGGTATATGGATATATATCTCCCATCACTCTTTTCTTTTCTCCTCCTTCTCTCTCTCATACACACACACACACAGTTCTGTGATGCTGTTTTGCATCTTAATGTTGCTAATTCCTCTTGTCTGTACCTGGAGACAAGAAAAGTAAGGGAAAGAAAGGTTATGTGGATAAATTGTTCCCGAATGCAGCTAAAGATAGCTCTGAACAGGTGGATCTCGGTGACGGCAGGTTTTGCAATTCAGAACATCATTTCTTTCCCATTTCCATCAAGACCACCCAGCCAACATCATTTTATCCCTTCAAATCATTCTAACATCATTGCCAGATTCATCTTCTGGGGAAAATCAAGTGAATATCACAACATTCCCCTGTTAAGAATCTTTCCCTAGTTTTCTAAGCCCATCAAGGAGCTCCTGCAGTTCTCAAAAGCCACAGAGCCCACTAGAGGGTAAATCACTATAAAGGGGAAAAACTCCTCTTAAAATTTTAAGATGAAATATACAAGGAAGGGAATCGAATAAATACATTCACCTGGATCTGACTCACATAGTATTTGTAGATAAGCACATGTTTGATGGTCTCTGGACTCATGGATGCGGGGTTGATGGCATAGAAGAGAATTGTCTATCAATACAATCATTTAATGTTTGTTTCTTTGGAAGATGATACATGGGAGCAAACCTGAGACAGGTGGTTGTACTATATTTACACCTCACTGCTGTTTTTCCTTCATAATCAAAAGTGACACTACCAGGGATAACTGCCATCTTCCAGTGCAGGTATGAGCAAAAAGGCTGCCATGAAGCCCCCAAGCACACCGCCGGCCCCTAAAGATGGAACCTTGACTGGCGGCTCGCACAGCAGTGCCATCCAGTAGAACCTCCTGGAGTGATGGGTGTGTTCTCCCTCGGTGCTGTCCCTCTGTGTAACTATGAGCCACATGGAGCAACTGAGCAGTGGAACTGTGGCTAGTGCCACTGAGGAACTGAAATCTTAATTTCATTTAATACAATTAATTTATATTTGAATAGGCACTTATGGCTAATGCTACCACATTGAACAGCATACTTCTACACCTACCAAGGTCCTTTTTTCTAGTTCTGCGTCTCCTCTTTGTGCGTGTGTGTTACACGTGTGGTTGTATTGCTTTTCAGAGTCTGTTGTAACAAATAATGACAAAGTGAGTAGCATAGGGCTTCCTTGGTGGCTCAGTGGTAAAGAATCTGCCTGCAAAGCAGGAGCTGCAGGAGATGCGGGTTTGATCCCTGCATCCGGAAGATTCCCTGTAGGAGGGTATGGCAACCCACTCCAGTATTCTTGCCTAGAGAATCCCATGGACAGAGGAGCCTGGCAAGCTACAGTCCACTCTCAAAGAGTTGGACAAGACTGAAGTGACTGAGCATGCACGAGCAGCATGTAACAACAGAAATATGTTTACTGTCATGGAGCCAGAAGTCCAAAGTCTAGTTGTCAGCCCCGGTTCCTTCTGCAGGATTTAAGGGAGAGTCTGTTGCCTGTCTGTCCCCCAGGTGCTGGTGGCTGGCAGGAATCCTTAATGTTCCTCAGCTACCAGGTGCATCATTCCCATCTCTGCTTCTGTCTTCATATCACCTCCTCCACTGTCTCTCATTCTGTGTCTCAAGCCTCCCTTTCTCTCTTATAAAGAGACATGGGTGTTGTTCCACAACAATCTCATATCAAGATCCTCAACTTAATTATATCTGCAAAGACCCTATTTCCAAACAAGATGATGTTGACAGTCACCACGGATTAGGACTTGGACATGTCTTTTGCAGGGACACCATGCAACCCTAACAGGAGTATTCTGGCACTTTCTTCCACAAGAATGCTTTTGTATATTTGCATAGGAACACAAGTCTTCCCAGGTGGCTCAGTGGTAAAAAATCTGCCTGCCAATGCAGGAGACACAGGAGATGCCGGTTCCATCCATCTGGGTGGGGAAGATCCCGTGGAAGGGGGCATGGCAACCCACTCCAGTATTCTTGCCTGGAGAATCCCATTGATACAGGAGCCTGGAGAGCTACAGTTCATGGGGTCGCAGAGTCAGACCCGACTGAGCATGCGTGTACACGTAGGGATACAAGTTACCTTCCCAAACAACAATTTGCATGTTTGTCCTCATGGTATCCAACACCACACGTCTCTTTCCCCTGGGCCAATCCCTCTTCATGCTACAGCTTTCCTATGTTGAACTATTTTGATTCTTTTACATTCAATCAATTACATTTTTATGTATTTTCCAATATTAAAAGTGAGTCACTCTTTGGACATAAACAAAAAACAGTGAAACAGAGGTCTCAGGACACTCTGAAAACACTCACTGGGTATCTCTCCTGCCCTTTTCAGATCCTTCACTTGGAAAAAGATTAAGTGTTATGCACATAGCACCCAGCTTTGTTCCAGGCATCTGCAGGTGAGATTCCTTCTTTCTCAGGTGCAGGAGGACCTGTGGACACTTTCTGCCTCTGTGTGTGGGGAGGGGCAGTTACAGACACTGGAAGACTGTGGTTCCAGGGAGGAAAGGTGCCCTGCCCATCCCTAGTCCCCAAGGGTGGAAGCCATTGGTGGCGTAAGATCCAACATAACCCCCGTTGCCTCCTCTGAGGTAGGATGAACAGGCCAGTTGGCTCTGTTCTTGGTAACGACTCTATATATAGCAAGCTGGCACAGTTTTTAGACAGAGATTTCTCACAAGAACTTGGCAAACATTCCATGTTTCCTTTGCTGCAATATGTAGAATTGATATTTCTGACAAAATTGCTCACACATCTTAGTGTAACCTGTTTAGTAGTTACACTTTGTTATTTTTTCCCAAGCAAAAGGAAGAAAATTATTAATTATATGGTTTTGGAGGCTAGGGAGGGGAATCTGACCACAGGTCCCCTGGAAAATCAAGGCCTGACAAGCCACCCATCCTTGAATCACAACCACATATCTACCGTAATGCTAGAATTGAAAGACCCCAACTAGCTCAGAGTTTCCACCTTTCTAATCATTCTGCACCACCTACCAACTTCATCTTCTATAATACAAAGGCTAATATGTAAATATTAGCATCCAAGTGAAAGAAAGGTCCTTGGCAAATAATATACTTTCCCCACCTCACTTTCCCTTATATGTGAAATATTTAACTAAATATTTTAAAATAAATTGATAAATATTAAATTGAGTCTCAAATATAATATTGAGGACTAAAGCCACTCCCTCACACATAATTAAATGATTAAATTGATTTTTTTTAAAACTTCATTTAAAATTAAAAAACTTGGAGTTCCCTCAAATTCCAAATTCCATTTGCCCAACACTCAAGATTCTAAAGCTTCACACTCTCCTTTCACTGACTTCATCTCTCAACTCTGGCCTTTATAAATCATATTATTTTTGTGTAGTTATCAAACAACTACCATTATTGTCAATGGCTTTATAAATTTTCTTATTTAGTTTTAAAACCTATCCTATGAGACAGTTGTTACTTTTCCCATTTTACAGATGATGAAAAAGATATTTAGAAATGTATTTTTGTTCAGAATCACACAACTGATAAATAGAACAGCAGAAGTTTGAAGCCATTTGATATCAAAATTCACATTGATAGCCTAAGCACAACATCAGGCACAATAATTGTTGCTGTTTAGTCACTCAGTCATTTCCTACTCTTTGCGACTCCATGGACTGTAGTCTACCAGGCTCCTCTGTCCATGGGATTCTCCAGGCAAGAATACTAGAGTGGGTAGCCATTCCCTTATCCAGGGATCTTCCCAAGCCAGGGATCAAACCCATAAACAAAGGTGGTGTTCAAAATCCAGAAGTTATCATTGGGTGTAATCAGGTACTATCCCAGTCTGTTCTGTCCTGACTCTCTGCTGTGGAAGGTCCTGTCTTGAGTTTATGAGTACTGTAAGTCCCCTGAAAGCCAATGGCAGGGATTCTGTTTGCTATTGTTGCATAATAAATTATCCTAAAACTTACCAGCTTAAAATAACATTTTACTATACTCACATTTCTTTGTCTGCAATTCAGACAAGACACACGGGCATGGCTTATCTCTGCTCCATGACATTTAAGACTTTACTTGGAAAGACTCAAAGCCAATGTGGTGACTCATTAGCTGGAGATGGAATCATTTGAAAGTGCAACTATCTGTCCAAGATGGCTTACTAGCAAGACTGTCCACTGATGCTCTCTGTCAGCTGGGCATTTAACTGGGAGTATTGGTCAGAGCACCTATTCATGGCCTCTTCAACATGGTTTGTGTAACTGGACTTCCTACATGCAGACTGGCCTTCCTAGAATGAACATCCTGAGAGAACCTGAAGAAACTACATGGTCTTCAGATGCAGGAAGATCCCTTGGAGAAGGAAATGATAACCCACTCCAGTATTCTTTCCTGGGAAATCCCATGGTTGGAGGAGTCCAGTGGGCTACAGTCCATGGGGTCGCAGAGTCAGAAACAACTTAGCAGCTAAACAACAACAAGGAAGTCCTTGGGCCAGTTCATTTCAAAGAGAGGGAACAGAGACCCTACCTCTTGACTGAAGGGGTGTCAAAGATTTGCTAACATATTTTTAAATCACTAAATCAGTATCACCCATAATGAAAGAAAAATCTTCGGGAGAGGCTGAACACCAGTTCCTGAAATTCAAGTACTGTAGGTGACGTCTACACAAATGCTGAGATCACCACAATGAGGCTAGTATTTGGAGCAAAAAGGAAAGCTATCAACCAGTTGTCAAAGTCTTCAGAAAAGAAATATGAAGGAATTTCTGGATGGTGGCACAGGGTGCAGTACATGGCAACAACATGCAGGGGTAGAAGATGTCTTAACCAGATGGTAGTTATTATTAAATACAATCAGGTATAGTCATAATCCGTTTTCTTCTGCCTCCTCAAAGGAGGAGACTTTTTCCTCATTATAGCAGACGTGTAATAATCTGCCAAGGCAATGGGCCTCCCAGATATGTCATCCTTACCTCTGTTCCCTGTGACATTTGGAAAGAGGAGAATGACATGACTCTCTGAAAGGGCGGCAACAGATTCAGTGTCCTCTGAGGAGAGCCAAGGTTCAGGTTAGGCAGATACAAGAGAGCTGTGTGATAGCTTCAGAATTATTTTACAACAGAACCCAGGCTCCAGAGGTTCCAATAAAGTGAGTTAGGAGGGAAGACAGCAAAAGAAGGAAGCGTTATAGAAGATGAAATTTAGCAGTGTTTGTGGTTGCAAGTAAAAGGAAAAAAGCACATAAAATTAAATCAAAAGGACATTTATTGTATCTAACAAGAAATCTTGACAGAGACTGGTCCTGGATCCCTTTGATTCTACCAATCTGTCATCTACTATGTGTAGCAATGTCTTTCTTCATAATATAAGTATGCCTGTTCCAGCTACGTGTCACATCCTTGGAAATCAATATATACTCTTGAAGCAAAGTGAGAAGAAGCAAAAGAGACTTTTCTCCTCACTTGGCTTTTTTTTTTTTTTTTTTTTTTAATGAGGAAGGAAAGCTTACCCATAAGCCTTCAGCTGACTTCCCTTAAATTCCACTGTCACACTTTCATCCCTACATCAATCACTGGCATAAAGGAAGAATGATCATGCCTTAAAACAGTGATTCACCTCTTAGGCTGGACAGGTTGCTACCCAAACAACAAAATCATGTCAGCCAGGAAAAGGCAATGGCTGCTAGGAAGACAATCAACAGTATCAGTCATGCTGATGGATGGAGCTTCAAGTAATGAGATCAGTTCAGTTCAGTCACTTAGTCATGTCTGACTCTTTGCGACCCTGTGGAATATAGCACATCAGGCTTCCCTGTCTATTACCAACTCCCAGAGCTGCTCAAACTCATGTCCATCGAGTTGGTGATGCCATCCAACCGTCTCATCTTATGTCATCCCCTTTTCCTCCTGCCTTCAACCTTTTATAGCATCAGGGCCTTTTCTAAAGAGTCAGTTCTTCACATCAGGTGGCCAAAGTACTGGAGCTTCAGCTTCAGCATCAGTCCTTCAAATGAATATTCAGGACTGATTTCCTTTATGATGGACTGGTTGGATCTCCTTGCAGTCCAAGGGACTCTCAAGAGTCTTCTACAACACCACAGTTCAAAAGCATCAATTCTTTGGTGTTCAGCTTTCTTTATGGTCCGATTCTCACATCCATACGTGACTACTGGAAAAACCATAATTTTGACTAGACAGCCCTTTGTCAGTAAAGTAATGTCTCTGCTTTTTAATATGCTGTCTAGGTTTGTCACAGCTTTTCTTCCAAAGAGCAACCGTCTTTTTATTTCATGGCTGCAGTCACCATCTGCAGTGATTTTGGAGCCCAAGAAAATAAAATCTGTCACTGTTTCCATTGTTTCCCCATCTATTTGCCATGAAGTGATGGGACCAGATGTCATGATCTTAGTTTTTTGAAAGTTGAGCTTTAAGCCAGCTTTTTCACTCTCTTCTTTCACTTTCATCAAGAGGCTCTTTAGTTCCTCTTTGCTTTCTGCTATAAGAATGCCACAATGAGAAGATGGAAATGTTAAAACATCAGGAGACTTAGGAAGCCCTCAGTTTACCCAAGTGTGAAAAGAAGGGTATGTACTCACTAATCTCCAAGGTCCCTCCAAAGATGAGAGCTTAATCTTCTATCAATGACTTTATCATACTCCTACCTTTTTTTTTTTACCATAGTTATTTCCCCATATTTTATCTATCAGACTATCGGTACTCTGACAGCAGGGACCTTGTTTGCTTTGTCTTTATATTCTACATGATCAGTAAATAGCTGAGGGTGAAGGCAATGCCTAGCACTCTTCAAAGCTTTGTGACTTTGTTTGTGAGATCAACCTGGTTTTCTCTCAGTACTTCCCCAAAGTGAGAGATAAAAACAAGACTTGATCATGTTTCCCTATGTGTTGAGCATCCATCATGTAATTGCTGTTCTTGTGGAATCCAAGAAAAGTGTAAGAGCCAATGTCATAAACAACTCTGACAAAAACAGGCTAGCACATGGAATCCATGCTGCATCTTTAGACAGGAGCGGCTGTGCTTCTTTCACTGTAACCTGGAGAAATGTATCCTGACAATGGCTTGGACACGGGCCAGAGATTTGCTTTTCTGTCTGTGGATTGAGTTGTAAAGGGCTAGTGGATGACTGGGACTTCCCTGGAGGCTCAGACGGTAAAAGAATCTGACTGCAATGTGGGAGACCTGGGTTCAATCCCTGGATCGGGAAGATCCCTTGGAGGAGAGCATAGAAACCCACTCCAGTATTTTGCCTGGAGAATCCCCATGGACAGAGGAGCCTGACAGGCTACAGTTCATGGGGTCACAAACAGGCGACCCAAGACAAAGACTGTGGATGACGCTCAGTGGATGACTGAGAGAAGGTGACTGACAGAGAGAGCAGCAATGGAAGAAGAGGCGAGACAGTCTTTTTCGAACATGTCTTTTTTGTGGTGTAGTACAACTCACAAATTTGATTATCATTTGGACTTAGCCAAACCATCATTGTTAGTCAGAGGATTTTTAGTTATGGATTCATAATTTTTAAAACTTGCTGGAGCCTCTTTCCAGTTGGCTGGCTTCCTGCAAGATTCAAATAGAAATAATCAGATAGAATGAATACTTGTTACATTAGAGAATATATGTATTTTTAAATTTAACTCAGTGTTAGAAATTTGATATTACAGTTTCCAAAGAGTATAAGCACAGTTGGACAGAGACTTGCAGAATCCCATAATCCCAAAGATGGAAAAGGCTTTAAAGATCATTAACTCCAACCACTCTCTCAGTGTTTGGATTCCCTCGACCAGCAACCTTGCAACATCATCTTATATTGAAGCTTGAGCATCTCCAATGATGGAAAGTTCACCATCCTTCAAGGCAGCCCATTTTATCCATGGGGCTCCAGACAATTAAAGAAGTCTTTCCATTAAAGATGAGTGAATGAATACTGAATGCTAAGTCAGTTCAATCATATTTGACTCTTTGCAACCCTGTGAACTGTAGTCCACCAGGATCCTCTGTCCACAGGATTCTCCAGGCAGAGATACTGGAGTAGGTTGCCATTTCCTTCTCCAGGGGTGTCTTCCCCACCCAGGGGTTGAATCTGTGCCTCTTACACCTCTTGTACTGTCAGGCAGTTTCTTTACCACTAGCGTCAAGACCCAGACTATTAAAGAAATCTTTCTATTAAATATATGACTGTATGAAGCTTGCTCCTAGTTTATCATTTTAACTACTGAGAAAGTTAAATTTTCTTCCTTGTGATGGTCCTTCAATTTGGGAAAATAGTAGCATGATTTTTCCAAATCTTTTTACTATCATGCCACTTGGATATAAATGGGTCTTTCTGGATTCCTTTTAATGTACAGTGCCTATAAATGCTCAAGATTCTTATGTGAGAAAATAAGAGAAGATCTTATCCTCTTGCATCTGAAATGCTCCATGTTTGTAGTTGCTGTATTGACAAACTATAATCTGTGGCATTATCAAAATACAACATTGTCTCCTACCTTTCCATTAAAATGTAATCAGTGATGGTAAAAAAATAAATGATATTTTTCTTACTCTTGTACTTTTAGTTACAAACATAGTTCAGTAATGAAAATGTCCACTTCAAGGCAGGAATCAAAAATCATCAACTTGGTCAAACACTTGGTCCTTTCCACTTCCTCAGCTGGGGTCAGCTTCAGGCTGGAAGCCTGCAGCAGGAAAGGGGTAGTGACTTCTTGTGCTTGTAACTAGTGCTGGGGGGTCTCTGTTTCTCCACTTGTCAGCTAGTTTCTGACCTTTACACAGTTAGAGTGGATAAGATGAAAGGAAATGTCTTCAATCATAACCTGCTCTCTCTCTAGGCTTAATATGTGTTTAATCCTTTTGTTTTTGGGGTGGGGTGAGGGGGGTTTGTGCACTTGGGTTGAGAATTCCATCTCTGAAGACCATTTTCCTAAAAATCTCTTGGCCCTACTACTTGTATCTCTACTTTGACTTGTTGTCCCAATGATTATTACATGACACCTTTCCTTAACCTCTAGAATCCACATTCTTGCTGCTGGGGACATTCTTCTTACACAGGTAGATAGATTAAACAGGACTCAAGAAAACCTTACATTACCTCTTTCTCTTCTGTGAGGCCCACCTATGGTCCACTCCTCACCTCAACAAACTTTGGGTGTAGAAACTAGTTTTCTGTAGTCACTCTGAATCACTAAAAGGAAGCTCCAAAAGAGAAGCCCATGTTCTCTGGGCAGAGAACCAAGAGTGGTGATTATAAAAATCCTCAGGTATGAGTCGGGTACCAGTAATTCCCCACCAACACTACCTAGTAGTATACTGAGCACAATGAAGTTCTCCAAATGGCTTCATGGAAACTCCCCCAGCGGAGCTGGCTGGAGACATAGTTAAAGCTTCATACCGTTTCATATTCATAAACACATAGCATGAGATCTTATTAACCATCTTATTGTTTCAAGCTATATTGAATGTAGTCTTTGTCATCATCCCTGTGGCAGACTGCCAGTGTTCTCCAAAATCTCCTCTTCCTTTCTTCCTATTAAAAAAAGTTTTATCTTTCCCATTATCTTAAGTGGCAGGATGCATTTTTCCTGCCTCCTTTGCAGCTAGATGTGATCCTGGTACTAATTAATTTCTGATCAATAGGATGTAAGCAGAAGTGAAGAGTATCCTTGTCATTTGATATGTTTAAAGGAAACCACAAGGTTTAATTCCAGTTAAGATGGAGTAAGCACACCCTACACTATCTCTCCTACTTATTACAACTGAAAAATTTGGGCAGAGTATATAAAGCAACTACCAGAAGACTCTGAAAAGTATCTAAGAGCATGAGGACTGGGTAAGAAGTTTAGGACCCCAAAACAACCCAACAGTGTTGTTACAGTTTGTTTTTGCCTCTCATATATGTTGACTTGAGCTCTGGATCAGCCCCAAAATGGAATCACAAACAGGAAGCTCCAAAAGAAACCCATGTTCTCTTGGCAGAGAACCCAAGAGTGGTGGTTACAAAAATGTAGGCATGTGCCAAAACTCATAGGATTATACACCCCCAAAATGAACTTTACCACATGTAAATCAGAAATAACTTTTAAAAACAAAATAATTTTCCCTGAACATTCTTATTCCAATGCTTTAGGAAACTAGCACAAAATGGAGCCATTGTGCTAATGGAGGCAAGGATAACACCCTAGTGGATGGCAAAGAAATAGTGTGTGCAGCACACCCAGCAGTGGACTACTGTCTGGGAGGTCTGCTTTCTGTAGCAACCCCACCTCTATCTTACCTAATCAAATCTCTAATGGTCTTCACCTGGACAACAACTAAGGTGTGTCTGCTCCATCTATGGTGGGTGGAGGCACCTGTTTTAACCTCAGGCACTATGTCATCCAAGCCAATCTGGGTTGTATTGAACTGAGCACTGAAGAATTGATGCTTTTGAACTGTGGTGTTGGAGAAGACTCTTGAGAGTCCCTTGGACTGCAAGGAGATCCAACCAGTCCATTCTGAAGGAGATCAGCCCTGGGTGTTCTTTGGAAAGAATAATGCTAAAGCTGAAACTCCAGTACTTTGGCCACCTCATGAGAAGAGTTGACTCACTAGAACAGACTCTGATGCTGGGAGGGATTGGGGGCAAGAGGAGAAGGGAACGGCCAAGAATGAGATGGCTGGATGGCATCACCGACTCGATGGATGTGAGTCTGAGTGAACTGCGGGAGTTGGTGATGGACAGGGAGGCCTGGCGTGCTGCGATTCATGGGGTCGCAAAGAGTCAGACATGACTGAGCAACTGAACTGAACTGAACTGAACTGATACAATATATTTGCCATGCCTCCCAAGTGAATCACACCTGAAAATTTAATACTGATAAATATTTTGATAGACCACAGAGAGAGCCACAGGGCACCACTGACCTTTACTACAAGGAGAAAAGGAGAGAATGGAGAATGCTTACTGAAACATGAAGAACTAATAAAACTTTTCAAGTGGAATTTCTATCTAGGTTGAAAGCAATGAATTTAATCATCAAACAAATCATTAATCCATCTAATTATGTCAGGTCTAGCTTATTTTCCCCCATGTTATCCACAAGAAAATAATGGGAGATTTTTCATCAGTGACTTGCTAAAATGCAAATATACACTGTCTCTTGGATTTCTCTGGCATTCTAGTTTTTGAAAAGGCAAATAAAAGTTAATTTAGCCAACAAAGCTTGTTTTTAGTATGCTAAAATGTGTCTTAGTGGTAAACTTTCTCTACAAGGCAGACAAACATTATAATGATCAATTCTAAAGTCTTGTTCAGAAGCAATGTACCAATCTGAGGTTTGCTTAATCTATGCTTAGCATTTCTTTTGAAAATCAGAAAAAACCTTTTCTGGGACTTCCCTGGTGGTCCAGTGCCTAAGACTCTGCTCTCCCAATGCAAGGGGTCCAGGTTAGATCCCTGGTCAGGGAAATAGATCCCACATGCCACATATCAAAAATAAAAACTTTTCTTATATCCATAGTTTTCTGGCACATCTTTTCTTTGTTTTCATTCTTCAATAATAATCAAATAATCAAAACAGTTCAATGACTTTACTTTCAAGCTCTCCACAACCATGAAAAGTAATCTGGGTTCACATGTCAAAAAAAAAATAATAATAATCACACGTAGTACCTGAGTTTCCTGTCTTTCTAACTCCTTATCCAGCTGAGGTTTCAGTCCCTCATATCAGAATTCATTTACTCTTTATCTCATTCACTCATTCAACACATATCTACTGAAAGTCTCCTATAAGAGCCAAGCTTTGATGAAAGTGTTGAAGATCCAGCAGAGAACCGAACAGACAGAATTCCCTCAAGGAGTCTACATTTAATCAAATTAAAGTATAAAATTATAATAGAGTGTCAGATGGTGACCATTTGGATGAAGATGTACACTGTAGGGAAGAGGAGGCTGGTATAAGTGTAGGATTAAAATTCTTAAATGGATGGTCAGGAAAGGAGTTACTGGAAAAAGGTTCACATGAGCAAAGGATTGAAGATGGGGAAAGAGAAAGCCATGTATATTTCTGAGGTAGAGGGTTCCAGGCAAAGGAAGCAGCAAGGACTAAGGCCCCAAGACAGAAACATGCCTGACATGTTGGGTGAATAGTAAAGAGAACAGTGTTGTTGGGTGGAATAAATGAGGGGAAGAGAATCAGGAGATGAGGACAGGAGGGTGATGGGCAAAAGACTACACAGGAGAGGGACAGTCACCACAAAGTTCTATATCACTTGATCCTCCCTGGGAATTTCCGGGTGAATTTAAGATATAAGTAACATATAGTATTACTCTGACTGCATTCCAGGGAGTTTCTTTAAATTTTTTTTATTTAGCAAATATTTATAAGTATCCATAATGTGCCAGGTACCTTGCACGGGACTTTACAAACCTCCCAGGAACCTTACAGTCTATTGGGAAATAAGTCTTTATAATTCGCAATGGGAACTTCAGCTTTTATTCTGAGCAAGAAGGTATGCACTGGTCTGAGGAGAGTACTGGCTTTGACTCGGGTTCTAAAGAGATCATTATGGCTGTGTTGCTAAAAATAGATTGCAATAGTTCAGGAAGAAAACAGGGGAAACAATTAGGAGGATATTGAAATAATCTATGCAAATAAAGGATGCTTCAACAAGCATAGTAGTGGAGAGACAGTGCCAGAATCTGGGTACATTAGAGTCTACAGAATGTGTGGGCTCCCCAAGTGGTGCTAGTGGGAAAGAACCCACCTGCCAGTGCAGGAGCCACAAGAGACAGGTTCAGTCCCTGGGTCAGGAAAGCCCCCTGGGGAAGGAAACGGCAACACGCTCCAGTATTCTTGCCTGGGAAATCCCACGGACAGAAGAGTCTGGAGGACACAGTCCATGGGGTCACAAAGAATTGGACATGACTAAAGGACTGAATACCACACCACCACCACCATGACAGGAAAAAAGGAGTCCAGAATGCATCCAAGGTTTCAAGTTTTTGCTTCTCCCTCTGAGGAATCGAAAAGAAAGAGTCATTTTCTTAGCTGGAGAAAATAGTGTAGGAGGAGAATCGAGTGAAAAAAAAAAAACAAGGGTTGTGTTTTGGGCATTTTAATTTTGAGAATTTTATTATATATCCAAGTGAAGGTGATGAATAGGCAAGACTTGGAAAATATCCAGGTGTGAGACAGGAATCAGGGAGTCATAAGCATATAGACAGAATTTAAAACTGTGAAGCTCTATGAAGTTACCAAGGAAGTAAGTGAAGAGAGAAAAAGAAAACACGCAAATTCTAAGTCCTAGGGCACTTGAACACTTAGAACTGAGGAGGACAAGGAGTAATCAGCAAAAAAAAAAAAAAAAAAGGAAGAAAAGGACTGAGAAGAAGCAGTCAGGAAGGTAGAAAAAGAAGTAACCAGGCAGTGAAGTGTATTAAAGCCAAGTAGAAAATCACACCAAGGAGAACAGAGTGATCAAGAGTCCCTATTAGGAAATGTCAGACAAAGACTAAAGACTGACTATGTGGAGGTCATCTGTGAGCCTTACAATAGCAATTTTGGTGACATGGTGGTCCAAAAAGAGTTAGAAGTCTGAGACTGGAGCAGCAAGACCAGACATATTTTTCTGTAAACTTGGGAGAACAAGGAAATAAGTTGAATTTTGAATTTTTGTTTCTTATTTTGTAAAGAAGGGAAAAATCACAGTTTTGCATGATAGGAATAATCCAGCAGAGCACAAAAAAGGTATAATTTTAGAAGGGGGGAAGAGAAATTTCTGGAATGTTGTCCTTGAGTAGGTAAGGAAATGGAATCTAGTGAGCAGGTGAAGAGCTTGACTTCAGACAGGAGCACAGAGAAACGATGTGTACTGCTTCTACCATTTATTTTTCCTAAATAAATCACCAGGCCCCTCCTCTTGTAGTATTATCATTCCTATATATCACATCTACTGCTCTTTATAAATGAGATTTGAGGTTTTATCCCCCGTCCATTGATCAGGTGAACTGGATCCTTTGTATTCAATGAGATACTTCATTGTTCCAGGACTGTCCTGAGCATGTGAGATGCAGCTCTGCCCTCATAGAGCTGGTACTACCAATGTGCCAGTAGATACACAGATGAAGAAGATAAATTTGGGTGGTGATGAATGCAAAAACAGAACCACCCTGGAGTAAAGAGGGTGGGAGCTAGTTTAGAATGAGCCAAGGGGTCAGGGAAAGTCTTCAACACTTGAGCTGCAATCTAAACTTTGAGAAGGGACCTAGTGTGGGTGAGGGACAGATGCTGGAGCTGGAGGGACAAAGTTCATCTCTTTCAAAAGAAAAGAACAAAGAGAAGTCCAGTTGTCTTAGAGTGTAGTGAGCATGATATAGGGAAGTGATTGAAGAGGTCAGCCAGTAAATGCTTAGGAAGGTGTTATAGACTGAACGCTCGTGTTCCCCAAAATTCACAAGTTGAAATCTTAACCCAATGGTATTAGGAAGAGGGACTTGGGGGAGGTGATTAGGTCATGAGGGTGGAGCCCTCATGAATGAGATTAGTGCTCTTATTAAAAAAAAAAAAAAAAACTAGAGAACTTCTTCAAAGATTCCCAGGTGGCTCAATAGTAAAGAATCCACCTGCCAATGCAGGAGATGAAGGAGACTCAGGTTCGATTCCAGGGTCAGGAATATCCCCTGGAGTAGGAAATGGCATCAAACTCCAGAATTCTTGCTTGGAGAATCGAATGGACAGAGGAGACTGGTGGGCTACAGTCCAAGAAGTTGCAAAGAGTCACACATGACTGGGCAGCTGAGCACACATGCAGAAAACTTCCCTCACTCTTTCTGCCATGTTAGGGCACATCAAGTCAGTTCTGAACAAGGAAGCATGCTTTCCCCAGACACTGCATCTGTCAGCACCCTGATATTAAGACTTCCAACCTCTAAAACTATGAGAAATAAATACTTATTCATTAAGACACCCAGCCTATGGTATTTTTGTAATAGCAGCTCAAACAGATTAAAACAAAAGGAGACAACTTTATGCCAAAGGCACTGGTAAGTCATTAGTGAGTCTTAAGCCTGACCTGCATTCCAATTTTAAAGATATTCTTCTGGTTGCTGTATAGAAAACAGATCGTAAGGGAATCTGGGAGCAAAGGGAACAGGGGACAAATTTCTGCGGTTCTCCATGAGAGATAAGGAGGCTTGTTCAAGATCAGGGGCAGCAAAGATGAAAAGAGATGGATGAAATTGTTTTCTACTTCAAAGGTTTGACCAGGATGACTTGCTGATGAATTGGATGTGAAGAGTGAGAGAAAAAGAGAAATCAGCAATGATTCCTAAGCTTCTGGCCTGAGTCACTGGGTCAAGCTGTTATTACAGAGATGGAAAAACAACACAGGGTAGATTGGTTTGGGGGAACAGTAAAACCTGCAATTTCATTTTGGATTTAATTTGGAAATACCTATCAAACATTCAAGTGGAAATAGTTACTAGGCAATTAGCTATAATAAATAACAATAGCTGACAGTTCTATGGTGTTTACTATGAACTAGGCAAGGTTCTCGGCACTTTATAAACATTAAATCAGCATAGATTGCATTCACATACTGTGTGGGTTCACCTGGGGAGAAAAGGCAAGTGAAGAAGGAGGCTCAGGAATAAACCCTGAACACACTAGCATTTAGAGGTCAGCTAGATGCCCTTCTTCCCCACATCCCCAGGTAAAAGTCACCGGTTATAGGCTTTTACATAATAGATCGGAATTCCAAATGCTCTTTGTTGACAATATCTGCACAGACAGCTGCTTACCTCCTATCTCTTGGTGTGTCTTCCAAAGTCCCAAGTATTAGTGGGAGGAATTCATGTAAATACCAGCTGTATACATAAGCCTTTATGTTTTTTATTTAAAAAATGATTGCCTCTAAGGATGCTTCCCCCGTCTTGGATTGCTGTTTATCTCTATTTGAACCCCTGCCCCCAACAACCTCCCAAGTGCACTTCAGTGGGGAAATTTATCAAGTTTCAGCTGGCTCTCCATCACGTTTGCTATATGCTTCAGGTTGTATATGTCAATTGGCCTTTCTGGAGAAAAATTCAGCTGCCTTCTTCACCAAATTTACAGCTAATTTCTTCCTCTCAGGATAAGTTTTCACTTCCATCAGAACTCTACTAATCTGCTAAGTAACCTTCTCAATTGAATACCAGCACTAATATATATAATTTGTGTTTTTTCAACTTCACCAAAAAAAAAAAAAATAGAAAACAGCAGTAGTTACAAGAAAATGGGTTAGGGAGAGTTGGTGGCCAGCGTGATAGCTGTGTAGGCCAGCACCTCTTTTGAGAAAACAACCATAAAAAGTGTACTGTTACTGATGGCTTAGTAGTTGCTTCTATACTGAAAACCAGCCCCTACTGTACAAATTTCAGTGCCCTACATTCTTAGGACTAATTTAGTAGCACTTACTTGGACCACTTTTAATGATGAGGTCCAAGTGGTTAAATGGTAAGGGTGCATTATCTTTTTCTCCACTGTTTTATTATTTGGGGCGATCAGATTTGGCTTCTATTTACGATCAGCACCAAGAGACATAAAAGGGGCTTTGATTCCAAAGTATATACACAAATCGTGTGGAGTTTTTTTTTTTTTTTTTTCCATTTGGAGATGATGAAAGGCCAATATTTTGTTCTTTTATGTTTCAACACTAAACAGAAGTCCTTCTGAAATTTTTTTAAATAGCAGTTCTTATTAATTACAAGTGAAGGCTTAAAGAGGGTTTAAATAAGAGGAACCAAAACGATCATGTTGGTGGCAGTACTCCGTGTATTATTTCTTATATTGTGCTCCCTTGCATACAAATTCTCTCTCAATCTCGTCCTCTCTTTTTTTCTCTCCCTCTCTCCCTCCCTCTCCCTCTCTCATTGTTTCCAATTTTCAGTCCTTGTCCCTTGACATTTCTGTCTCTGATAGCATCGTTTCTGACCTCTTCCCTGGGGTTTTCCTGCTGGCTTCTCACTGCAGCATCCAGGACGTATCCAACAGGGAAATCATACGGAAAATGAATCTGAAAGTAAGGTTTTGGTTCATCAAGGAGATAATACGAGTCAGAAAATGTCTCATCTAATTCTCTGGATTCTGCCTTATAATCGGCCGTGAAATATTGAACCCCTGATTTTAAATCAGAACCTAAAATGAGTCCAAGATATAGATATTTAAATGAAAATCTTTAGGGGTTTTCCTCTCCCACATAAATTAATATTTTGATTTTCTGCCAGTTTAGTGAATGGATTTCACATATACTGATGAACTGATTTTTTTTTTCAAAAAGACTACAGAAATAAACTACATTGTATGCCTTTATTTGAGGAAACAGCTTCTAATTAGAAAACTGCTTCATTATCATTTATAACATTTTATAAATTAGGTTTGTGCTATGGTTTCTTCAACCTAAATATTTTACAAATTCTCTTCTATATTTTTAGTTGGAAATATAATACACAGCTACAACATTTTGTGGGAAAGCAACTGATCCCTGAGTTTAAGTATTTCAACATTTTAAGGCAATGTAAATATTTAAAACAGATCTAGAAGGATAAACTGGCATAGTTGTATGTTTGTAGAAAGCTCTCAAGAATGTAAAGCTTCTGTGTTGAAGGACAATCTAGAATTTAGGAACAGCTAGAGGCAAAGGTCCTAATAGATGAACATGGAGTGTTTATCCCAAACCCAAATCTATCAGGACAGGGCAACAATAGAGGAGACTGGATGAAATTTCATGGGAATAGTTGGAGGATAGGGTTTTTGAGGCAGGAGGAAACTCCTTCAGAGAAAACTAAGAGACTTCATCATATTTTCATTAATTCAGTTTTCCTAATGGCCTGTCCTATAATTTCTAAAACCAATGAGTTGTTTTGTTCCTTTATAAATAACACACTTAAAAGAAAAAAGCTCAAATAGGCTGTTCTGAATCTCCTAAGAGAAACACCTGCATCCCTCCCCTGCTAGCTTACAGGAAAGAGGAGGGGAATTCTTCTCATCTAAGAATGCTTCCTGTCCCCTCCATCCCCACCAAGATAAGAGCCCCAGGGATCAGCTTTCCTAGCTCTCTTGATTTCTGCTTTTTCATACTTGCAATTAATTCATCATCTAACATTTTTTGTTCCATGGACATCTTCCCCAATGAATTATTTCAGGAATTCAGGAACCGTGTCTGCCTGATTCACTTTTCTTAGTTGAGACACTGTGTGGCATAGAGTCAGTTTTCAAGAAATGCCTATTGAATGAAAACAAAAGAGCATGATCTGGAAAAGATACAGGCCCCAAGAAAGGTGGAAAGTTGAGAATGGAGCCACATGAGAAGGGTAATACAGTAACATCATAATCATCAAAGACAACATCAATGCCCTTCTATTAAATGCACACTCTGCACATTATTGTTGTTGTCATTATTATTGTTATCATTACTATTATTCGAGCACAGGCCATGCTGTTCATCTGCTTGAGTTTGAAAGCAGTTCCTACTCTCTCCTGACTCTGTAAACACGAGAATGTTATTTAAGTGGGTTCTCTCTCTCTCTTCCCCTATGAAATGAGAATTCTAATGTTATTTTACCTCATACGGCTGTTGCATTAAGTAGCTGCTGAGATGGTTTAGTGTACAGTCAGACCCTCGGTTGAATAGTGTATATCAAGCACTGGGCTGGAGCTCAGGGAATTCTTTTAGGAATGCTGTACACAGGTGTCATATCCCCATTTTGCAGAAGCTGGAACCACGTGTCTTGCTCTAGGTCATCCAATGATCAACCATAGAACTGGGATTATGCCAAGGTGTGGTATTAGGACTAGTTGCACTGACTCAAAGTTACTTACCAACTAATTACTAAGCACTGTCATAAGTAAGACCCACTGAAGGTCCAGAAGAGATGGCCCAGGTGGTAAGAGTAAGGCATAGTCAGCCACCACCACCACCTCTATCTTTGGGCACAAACAAGAAGCAGAATCCATCCTCAGGGAAATCATATTTCAATTAAAAGGAGACTACTGAGAACATTCAGGAAAAGCTTTTCAGATTCAAGGGAGATTGTGAGCTTCAAATAACTCTTAGGACTGATTTGGGAAACTGAGAAAGAATGGACAATGTGGTCAGATACAGATAAAATCCGTGGGGAAGGTGGTAGCCTGAGAATATTAAGATTTTTAGAAAACCTGGTGTAAACTTGGATGAATAAGTGCCCATGCACTTGGACATTCTGAGCAGTGAAAGAGAGTGCCATATTTGGCAAACCAGAATTTATTATTCCCTTTTGGATAAAGATTATGATAAGATTGATTATGATAGTCTCAAGCAGCTTGTGATGCTAAGGATGTAAATGTTGGGAATTGGGATGTAGTCATTCTGATAACATTAAGTTCTCTGCAACCCTAAACATTCTTCTACAAGGGTGGAAGGGAACCAGAAGAGGAACCATGCCTTGCTGAGGGACCCAGAGTTCCAAGGTGCCAGTTTCATCTACAAATTAGGAATGCGAATAGAAGGGACTCATGGCTTTTATTTTTTACTGTATTCAGTGTAAAACTATGCAATGATAATAAAAATATTTTCAGCAAAATATTCAAAATGCTCACAGGGGTCACACACTCCAGAACCCTTCAGAGCCCAGAGGATGGTTCCTGACTACTAGTATTTGAGCACCTTTCAAGGGGCAAAGAAAGCAGTGGAGCCCTCTAGTTGTCAGAATGTTTCCAAGCAGCCAATTAAAACACCACAGCATGAACTGGAGAGAAGTATGAGCCATCCTCTGGCCAAAACACTTGCTTCTAATTAATTAAATGTGTATACAAGGGTCAGGACTATAACACACGATAGGTGTTCAGTAAAGGCTGGAATTAATTCTAAGCTTAGAGGTTGAATCTTAGCCAAGAGACATTCTTGTTGTAGAAACCACTATTGGAGACCAGCCCCCCACATAATACACCACCATCACCTCTACAACCTCTCCCCAAACCCAGGGTACAGAATTTGGGGAGAAATATCTGGGGTTCAGATCATTTAAAACCTTGTCGACTAAAGATCTTGATCTTTTTCTAAGCATAATGGAAAGCCATTAAAATATCTCATGCTGAGAGATGTGGGGATACGGTGTCAGGTTCAAATTCGCATTTTGGAAAGATTGCTCTGGCTGCAGGGTGTGGAACAGTTTGCAGGAGTGGCAGAATAGATCCAGAGATATAAGTTATGCCATGGTTAATAATAGTAAAGGCAAAAGATAGGATTAGGATGGACTAGGATGGTGGAGGTGATGAAGAGAAGTAAAGAGATTCAAGTGAGGTTAATGAGTAAGTTCAGCAGAACTTGGAGGTAAATTTAGTATAAAGGACTGAAGAGTGGGAAGTGTCAAGAATGATACTATATTAGGAAGGTGAGATGTTCACAGAGAGGGGCTACTCTCAGAGAAGACAGGCTGGATATAGAGTGGGAGCAGAGCATGAGCTAGATTTTGGAGAAATTTTTATTGGTATTGCTTTGACTCACACATACCATTAGAGAGACTGAGTAGGCAATGACTATACTGATGAACAGCATGGATAAGAGGCCTGGGCTGGAGGCAGCATAGAGTGAGTCATCTGTAAATTACTCTATCCTTTTAACCTTTCCATTGGGAATATTGGTTTGTTTTATTTCTTACTGAATGGCTGATTGACTGATTTGATTTGAGTGATTTTGAAATAGAAATAGAAGTCTAAAATAGAAGTCCCTTCCTAACTGTACATTTTAAATACTGTGTTGAGCACTCCTTGATGGAGACCAAAGGGTGTGACCAAAGATCCCCTCAGTGCAACACTGCCAGAGGATGGGTTTAAGCTCAGCCAGTGGGATACTCTTAGCCAGAGCTCACCTCCGACCCAAAGTGGAAATCCTCACTGGCCCAGCAGTAGCCCAAGTGGCCTTGAGTTCAGCCTGTTTCTACTTCACAGACTTTGCTGTGGTTCCTGTTACTCAGCTCTTGATTCCTGCCCATTATCCAAATTTCTGGTAGAGTCTATGAGCCTTCTATCTCTTCATATAATTGATCTTTTTTTTTTTTGCTTAAATTGAACAGTTTTGTGAAATGAAGAACTCTGACTACTGACCTTTCCTTTCCATGTATGTTTCTTCCTCTTTCTCCAGTTTCCCTAAAACTTCTTCTAACCTGAGTCATTCTTTCTAACTGGCTTTCTCTCTGCCACCACCGTTCTTTCTAAACTCCATCTTGCTCTTTACTTTTCCTTTCATGGACCTTCCCTATCTGGCCAAAATATCAAACTAGAGATTCAGGGGTAAGAAGTAGAATGAATACAATGACTTCATAAAATCAAGAATTTAAAACTTCTGACAAGTCAGAAAAAGAAGTTGAAATTTATGGAATGAAATTTAATTGAGATAAATATACATTTTTGAACTTAGCTTCTAAAATGAAGTATAGAAGATAAACAATGGCTTAATAGCAAAATTGTATTAAAAAACAAAACAAAAAACCCTTAGGGAAGATTACCAGATAAAATATCAGTGACATATTTATTCTAAATAATTATTCATCATTTATCTGAAACTTAAATTTAACTGGGTGTTCTATTTTTTGCACCGCAATGTTCATAGTAGCATTATTTATAGCTTTCAAGGTATACAAGCAATCTAAATGTGCATCAAGAAGAATGGATTAAGAAGATGCATTATATATATATATGTATATAAATATACGTACACACACATATATACAATGGAATACTACTTGGCTATAAAAAGAACAATATTTTGTCATTTGCAGCAACAAGTATGGATTTGGAGGGCATTATGCTAAGTGAAATAAGGCAGACCTAGAAAGACAATAAAAATATTATATGATATCATGTGGAATCTGAGAAATACAACTAGTGAGTATATATATAAAAAGAAGCAAACTCACAGATACAGAGGACAGTCTAGTGGTTACTAGTGGGGATAGAGCAGTAGGGTAGTAGGAAGGAGGCAGTATGATACAGGCATACAGGGGGAAAGGGGTCATTATGGGGTTATATGAAATAATGTGTGTAAAACTCCTGGAAATTATAAAGCACTATAAAATTTAAAGTATTTTTCACTCAATTTTGGAGAAAAAAGAGAAAAGAGAAAAGAGAAAAAAATTAACTGGCTGCTCTGTGCTTTATTAGTAAATCTGGAAGTCGATGGAAAGCTCAATACAGGTCTTCGGATATGGGTGCTCTAATAAATCAGTTTTACAGTATATGAATAGGAGAGTGATAACTAGAAGGACTCTTTGAAGCATAGTTTTTAAAATCACTGGATTAATATTTCTTTGAGCATTTGCAAAATATCTCAGGCACTCCACTAAGTACTTTTTATGTATTATCTCATCTCAGTTCAGTTCAGTTCAGTCACTCAGTCATGTCTGACTGGAGACCCCACGAACTGCAGCACGCCAGGCTTCCCTGTCCTTCACCAACTCCTGAAACTTGCTCAGACTCAAGTCCATCGAGTCGGTGATGCCATCCAACCATCTCATCCTCTGTCACCCCCTTCTCCTCCTACCTTCAATCTTTCCCACCATCAGGGACTTTTCCAATGAGTCAGTTCTCGAATCAGGTGGCTGAAGTACTGGGTCTTCAACATCAGTCCTTCCAATGAATATTCAGGACTGATTTCCTTTACGATTGACTGGTTTGATCTCCTTGCTGTTCAAGGGACTCTCAAGAGTCTTCACCACCACAGTTCAAAAGCATCACTTCTTCAGTGCTCAGCTTTCTTTATGGTCCAAATCTCACATCCATACATGACTACTGGAAAAATGTAGCTTTGACTATACAGACCTTTGTTGGTAAAGTAATGTCTCTGCTTTTTAATATGCTGTCTAGATTTTTCATAGCTTTTCTTCTAAGGTGCAAGTGTCTTTTAATTTCATGGCTGCAGTCCCATTAGCAGTGATCATTTAATGCTCTCTAATACTATCTGATGAGGGACTGGAAGCAGATGAGGGAACGCAAGCACAGAGAGGGTTATTAACTTATTCAGGGTCACACAGTTAAAAGATAGCAGACCTAAAATTCAAACACAGGTGCTCTGACTACCAAGGCTCACCCTGAACTGCTATATCATTTTACTTTTATGATTTATAGCTGAATGAAATTTGATTTTCTGAGCTGTCATTCCTATTGAGTTCTGTACTCCTTTCATTCAGTTACCATCAGATTAATCTAAGCTTTTATAAAATAGCACCAACTCAAATGAACTTAATTTGTTTTTCATGACTCTCAGTTCACAGTTTTCCTTTTAACTGGTTTTCCTTAATTAGTATTTTTTTAAAAATGGCTCATATACCTCTCTAAACTAGTTGCTTTAAGGTATCAGCTCTTACGGCTGACTGTAAAAGACTGTTAGCTGCCGAGGTCAGCATTCATTCCATCACTTTAAACGTTCATTGAGCCTCCTTCATCTTTTCACAGCAAAACAAAGTGGGGGAAGGAGGCTGGATTTGTTTGCCTGGCTTCATTTGAGCAAATGAAGATGGAGATTTCTCTGATGATTACAGCCTAGGAAGGGAGGCAGGCAGGCAGAAAAAGCAACGGTGCACACTAATTGTCCTGGTGTTTGCTACGACCTCTCTTGCCCCTGTCACGGAGCGTCAGACAGGTAGGTTACAGGCAGCAGGAGGAGCAGCCTGACCTAATCAAATGCTGCCCTGACCATTCGTAGGAAAGCCGCCAGCTGTGGCTCGCAGGAGGCAGGAGCTGATGTGAGCGGTGTGGCTGTCACCCATCCTCCCCAGCTCAGGGCGATCCTTGACTCGCATGCTGTCAGCCACATCCTCCCATTCTCCACCACCAGGCGAGAAAGCAGATTCCTAAAGGCACCAGCCGCCAGGACCAGGCTTTAAGTTAGGGGACTGGCTTCTGCAGAAGGGGTACAAAAGAACAGCCTCCTTTCGCTCGTGCATCTGTGTTCTCCTACCCACAGGTGGGCCCTTTGTCCCCTGTGAATCCACCCCATCCATCCTGTTACTTGCCGCCNGAAAAACTATAGCTTTGACTAGACGAACCTTTGTTGGCAAAGTAATGTCTCTGCTTTTTAATATGCTGTATAGGTTGGTCGTAGCTTTTCTTCCAAGGAGCAAACGCCTTGGAAAAGAGTAAAAATAATTGATGAGTGTGATGAATCAAACTCCTGGACTTCTAACCAAAACTTGCTAACCAACTATGGACTCCCTTTCTAAACTCATCTCAAATTTCTAATCAAAATATTCACTTTTTGGATTCTTTTCTATATGCAAAGCAACTAGTTAAAGCTTTTAATTGACATTTTCAAGAACAAGTCATTGAATTTCAACTTGACGTTTCCAAATTGAACTGATATGTTAAAAATTAATCCCATGGAAACCAGAAAAGCAGTCTCACATGTTACAGGAAGAAAAGACAATCTCAGCTTCACTTAGACTAAGAAAAAATTTTTTTTCTATCAGAAATTTCTCCTTTTTAAGGAGAGATAATGGGTTAGAGACCATTTCCACAATTGCTTCTAATGCTATTATTGCCTAAGAAATAATATACCAAGACACTCCTGGTTGCTCTGTTAGCCATGCTTTCTTAACACACTACCCTATCAAGGGAAAATGTTTAGTGTTCCTCAATTCATAAAGAAATAAACTTCTAACTTGTTGAAGGTGAAACCAAATACATATATATATATATATATATATATATATAAAACAATACTTATGCTGCTATATAAACAATCATTTTTTTTTCTACTTTAGAGCAAAAGTACTGTATGGAGATAGTAATCAGCTATAATTATTGCTTTTGAAAACTCAAGCTTTAAATCCCACAGAAAACTTTAAAAATAAATGCAGGAAGCTTCATAAAATACATTTTCTCAATTCAANTTTTTTCTACTTTAGAGCAAAAGTACTGTATGGAGATAGTAATCAGCTATAATTATTGCTTTTGAAAACTCAAGCTTTAAATCCCACAGAAAACTTTAAAAATAAATGCAGGAAGCTTCATAAAATACATTTTCTCAATTCAACAAAGAAAAAAAAATCAAACCAGTTAGGACACTCAAGTGTTATTTGCAGCAATCATGATAAGTCAATTTTGGCTTAAACCATGATTGTTATAAACACTCACAAAACATATTATTTACCAGATGGCAATCTTACTCAAACAAACACATAAAACTTATGTTTCATTATTATCAAATAAGGGTGAACTTGCCAGTGGGATATCCTCCAGTAGTTAAACAAACACATCTCCATGAAACGAATGCCATGGTTTCCATCATCGGATAAGTATATAGCATAAATGAACTATTTTAATATTTAGCAGCACTAGCTTATATTCAAGAAACAAAGCTTGCAACAGAATACACATATGCAAGATGGCCTATACTTGTCTGCACTAGGACTTGTGTTTTCACTTTATTAGCAAAAAAGTTGTTGAATTTTCGTGTTGAAAGAAGGAATAGCCTGATACTATAACCTAAGCTAAAATACCTGTATTAAATAAGTATTAGTTTATATTAGAAAATGCATAAAATAACCCTAATACTATCTTGTTAGTGCAGCCTCTATCAAATACAATGTAAGAATCTATCAGGACCTATCTTCCACAGAATGTATACTGTGAGTGTTATATTTTATAACATCACAGAAAAATGGCAGGATTCTAAAAGTCTATGTGTGATAAACATCAGGTTATCACATCAGTATGTATGTATAAGTATGCTAGCCCGATTGGAAAATGACCCTTTTTGTAAATGGAAATATTTTTTAAGAAGATCATAGAAATGTAAAAATGGTTTCAAAATTGGTTGTTTTAAATTGCATTTTAACAATTAAAATAGAATGAGGATTGAGGAGCTTCTTCAAGAGCTTATCTTTTTGTTTCCTGTCCACAGCAGGACTCTCAAACAAGCTGCCACTCAGAAGCTCCACTGCAAAATGAGGCATCAAGAACTTGTACAAGTGTGATGGGGCCCTGAGGTGTTAAAGCACTGAGAATCTTGGAAATAACCAGAAACTGAGACCATGGACAGAAACATCAGGACTGTGTGAGAAGCAGAAAGGGTAGCTCTTGTCTCCTCACCTTCTTGGGTCCTCCAAAAGGAGAACACAGGCAATGTGGACTGAAATATCTTTAGAGTGTTTATATTCAAGAAGATGATAAAAAGTCCTGATTGCCTCTCTCTGGGCTACCTCACTCACTGCAGTAGCAATTTCTGGGTTTGACTTTCCATCTGAATTATTCGCTGTAGCAGAAGTTGGTCCTCTTTCAGCCTTCTAAATGCAAGCACAATTCTCACATATAAAAACAACAGAAGTAAAGAAACAAATTCTGATCTTGGACAAGTCAAATGGATATATTAAATTAGAAAAGAATTCTGAAGACTTTCCTCATCCTCAAATTGTTCTCTAAAGCTAATAGTTAAGGTCAGGGACTTCTCATTGGATGATGCCAAGATGAAAGACACTCTTCCCAGAGGACAAGGCAGGCACTTCACCTGGCAGAACATTCCACCTTTGAAGGACAGATTGCCTTTAAATTGCAACTTCCTTGAGGTTTCTAGTCTTTCTCACTATTACATTCTGAATTGCACCTAAAACACTGAAGACTTGCAACGAATATTGTTTTGTGACAGACAAAATGGATTACTTACACTGTATTTCAGTACCAAAAACTTTAATGCACTCAAGCAGGGTCATTTCATCATGACCAAGGAGCCACAGAAAAGACAATGATAGAAAGAGAACCTTTTTGACAGCCGTATCTTCATGAGTGCTCTCCTAACTTGAACCAAAATTGAACTTGGTTCTATAAACAACAATAAAAAGGGTATGTCTTTTTACTCCTTCTAATACTCTGATACATTTACTTCGGGTGTACTTTTCTTTATAAAGTCTATAATACTCCTTTTTTGCTGTGTGGGAAAGCAAACAAAAACAAAAAAAAACCAGGCAGGACATGTGGAAACTCATTCAAAGACCAATTTTTAAGTGACTATTTAAAATATATAATTGGAATGTGGGCTTCTGTTAGTCCTTCTTCTTTTCCCCCAAATTAAATGCTGGTGGAAATATGTATACAACTGATAACCCAACCATAGCATCTAATAAAGACTTTTATTATTCACTGGTATTATAAACATATTTCCTGTGCATAATTAGGGTAGCTTCATTATAAGATCATTTGGAAAACTATCTCCCATAATTCCTACACCCTTATTACAGTCCCTCTCGGTTCTTTCACTCTTCCTATAAGTGATGAAAATGTTAGAAGAGGAAGGCGCTTTCAGCCCTCACGAATCAGCCTACCACCAGTCACAGCACCGCCCTCCTCCTAGTGACTGGGTGGTAGGAAATTCTTTTAGATAAACACCAGAAGATGTGCTTTTAAATGAGCCATCTTCATTGCCCAAGAAGTGCAATTATTTCAACAATTCTAACAGAATTTTCTCAATTGCAAAGACTTATATTCCTTATCAAAATGTGGGGAAAAAAAAAAAACACCATCATTTTATGGCTACAGAGAAAGAGAAATTGAACTTCTTTCCCTACATGCTTTTCTCCCTTGTGGACAGAAGGAACCGCGTTTCTCTGTTAAGGCAGCTTGAAAGTCTTCAATACGCTGGGACAGGTTCTCACAGCAGACCACTGGGAAATACCATCTATATACATCTGTGCCACTAGTTCTCACATACATCCCTCGGTGCCCCTAGCTGATAATGTGATATTTCCCTAGATAAGGAAAGGCACAGAGCCATGACCCGTTTAAGCAAAAGGACAGCATGCCAATATAAGTTCCAATCTGCCATGAAGGCAGGGTACAACAGCCATTCTTCAGCAGCAAATTCAAGGTTAGAGAGCTCTGGGAGTCAGAATCTGAGGGCTCTCTCTGAACTCTGGCAAAGGCTTCCCTGTTGCAAGAGCACGAAATTCACTGGTGCTCAAAAGTCTGAGTGTGGAAAGTTCTTCCCTCTTCCTCTCTCCATCTGTGAAAGGGGAACACATGGGAATCAGTGTTAGATTCAGACTCTAATCTCATCCCTGCCATTTCACAGCAGGTCAGTTTCACTGAACTTCAACTTCCCCACCTGAGAAATGGGGACAATATTCATACTCATTTCATGGGCACTCTTGAGGACACTGTATACTTTTACCATTGAGAACACAATTATGATTTCTTAATGTCAGCACTATAGGGTAGGGCTATTGTTTTCTTGGCACATTGAGAACTAGAAAAATCAGAAAAATAATTCCTACTGATTTCATAACAAGCATAGAAATATAAAGCTGAAAAACTGGCCACTTGTAATTAAGCGGCTCTATGGTCTCTAATTTTTAGAGTACAATACAATATTGTAACTCTTTACTTTTATTAACTGCCAAAATCAATCTGCAAACTCATTTTCTCAATACTCTGGAACAAAAAGGACAGGATTTTTTTTTTTCCTTAGACGCACAGATGCAGTTTCATCTACATGCATGCATTTTCAGAAGCATTATTTAAGCCATAGTGCATATAATGAACAAACTGTAATCATATCTTTGTCCCAACTCAATTACAAAATGAACTCATAACTTAGAGCCCCGCAATAAATATCTATTTCCAATTTTAGGCTGATCATTAAATATGGTTCACACTAGGAATCTGTTAAATGAAAGAATGTTAAAATTCACTTACATCACTTAGAGCATATTGATTCTGATGACTATTAATCCACATAAAACAAGTGGGCTATCTACAGAGACAACAATATTTCAGGAAAATTCCACTCAACTCTCAGGAATTGCTGGCTGTGTTCCCTGTAGTTCTGCGTATCCCCTCTCCCCCTTTCTCTCCCTCTCTCCCCCAGCATCCCCCCCACCACCGATGCATGTCTTTACTTCTTCCTCAGCAACACCCTTCTTTTCTTCTTGGACATTGGTGTTCATTTCCTTTCATCATGCTCTTACCCACTAAATTTTACTCTCTGGGAAAGAAGTGGGAATAAATGACTCACATATAGATACGATTAGTGATAAAGCTCCAAAAATTAGAAATCCCAAGGGCAAAGGCATTTTAATGGACAATATTTATGAACCTCATAAAATTCTCCTTTATCTACACCCCTGAAAAAAAAAGTTTTGAGACATTAGCAGCTCTGTTATTTTCACCAAATGAGTCATTATTTGCAACTCTACTTTTTTATCTGTGAAATAAGACTGAGTGCTATAGAGTTTCAAATAGTCAACCATCTTTTAAAACCAAAAAAAAAAAAAAAAAAGTCATATGGTTTAACTCAATAGCTTGGAGGTTATAAACATAAATAGTTTGAAAGGTTCATCAGATTAGGATAAATGCATCAAGGAGGAGTTTTGAGAAAATCAGGGAGAATGGCATCTAGAGGAACCTGAGAACACATGCCTCCTTGGAAGAGATTTAGACTAAAAACAAACAAACAAACAAACTAGCAAAGATCACTATGTCAGTCAAGCTAAAGGATGCTGAGGTGAAGGCTGGTGGACCAGTGTGAGAAGGTAAAACGAGATGATTACAGAGTCTCTCCAGCTCCAGCCTTCTGTGAGCCCTAAAGTTCTTCTGGCTAGTGAAGATAAGGTCTTAAAAATATTAACTTCACTCTTCTGCCACCATTGAGACATCACTGAGGAGCTATAAGGCAATAGCTACAACAAGCAACATGTAGCTGTTACCCAGGCAAATACAAGCCCTTGGACAAGAACTACCACGATAAAGAAACTAGAAAGCAAGAAAACAAGTCAGTATGAATGAAAAAGGAAAGTCAATAAACTGCTGAGTTTTCCCCATGACAAATACAGAAGCCATGGAAGTCTGCTTTACCTTCTCCATTCCAGAAAAGGACACACTTCTCATCATTAGTCATGAAAAAATAAATGGGGCAACTCAAACATACTATCATTTATAGACAGCAACAATTTAATCTGAATTTTAAAACTAGGTAGAAAAGTAACCAAAGGTTTCTTCTGCTTTTAAAAAGTATCTTTTATGGATTTCATACACATCATACAAGAAGAGCTCCTCTTTCTCATTCTTAGCATTTGCTGCACAATAAACGGAAAATTCAAGCCACACAAGAATGCAGATGCCACCACGTGAGATTGGTTAGATTAAATGCATACTTTTAATGGGTTATAGGTTTAAAAAATCAATTTTACCCATTTGAGTCAATTGTGGAAGTCTTAATATTGACCATGTTTACTCAACTGTCTGCCACATATATCTTACAGCTATTTATAAATATATGTATATTAGCACCCTGTCTTTTTAAAAAAAAAAGTGGCTTAAAAATTTTTTTTTTGCTTTTCTTTTTTCTTTAATGGGAAAATGTCACTATATCAAAATGTCTGTAAATATAATATGTAGATCTTTTAAGAACATTTACTGAATGCACGTAGAGGAACTATCATAAACAATACAGAGGAGTCTTAAAGGTGTATTTCTTACAATAAAAAGGTAATATACTTCAAAGCTTTACAAAGGAAAAGAGAAACGCATTTCTTCATCTTTTATCTTCTGCTTGCCTAAGACTTTGTACATGAGCAGATTTAGAATTTGATTCCATTTCAAAACCTATATAAATCTGGTCATTTTACTTCTAAGGACTTCTGAGCATTGGAGTTATACAATGCTGATAAAATGTGGTAAATTTTGAACATATTTTTGCTAATGGGATAGACAAAGAAGGCACTATTAAGATGCATAGTAAAATTTTAACAGACCAGAAGTTTCTGATTCCTTGGTTATATTTTTAAGTACTAAAGGACATCAAATCCCCAAACAAAATATATTTGTTTGGTTTATCTTGCTTTTAAGTAAGGGTGATTATAAAATATAGATGTCTAGAATCTATACACATTCTGCAGAAATCACTGCAATCTAATTGAAAGCATTCTTGGAAGATTTATAATAAAATTTATGATAGTGATTCATTGCTGTCTTATATCAAGCCTCACGTCTTACAAAGAAAAGCATATATGTACTCATAAAGAAATAATAGTACTTTACAAAATAGCTCTTTTTTGTAAGCAATCCACTGATTGATCCAATCAGATGTGTAATTATCAATATGAAATATCTCTGGCATAATGAACTTAAATTCATTTCAGAACCTTAATGGTTTCCACTCAGTATAAACCTCTGCATTCTGTTGGATCTTCTCACTAGTATTTCAAACATGGAGTAGCTTTACCATGGGGTAGTAGCTGATCTGGAGAAGGCAGTGGCACCCCACTCCAATACTCTTGCCTGGAAAATCTCATGGACAGAGGACCCTGGTGGGCTGCAGTCCATAGGGTCGCTAAGAGTCAGACACGACTGAGCAACTTCACTTTCACTTTTCATTTTCATACATTGGAGAAGGAAATGGCAACCCAGTCCAGTGTACTTGTCTGGAGAATCCCAGGGATGGTAGGAGCCTGGTGGGCTGCCGTCTATGGGGTCGCACAGTCGGACATGACTGAAGCGACTTAGCAGCAGCAGTAGCTGATCATCCCACACTCAAAATATACAGAGTCTGGACTTGCCTGGTGGTCCAAAGTTTAAGAATCTGCCTGCTGATGCAGGGGACACAGGTCCCATCTCAGGTCCAGGAAGATCCCACATGCTGCTGAGCAACTAAACTTATGCGCCACAACTACTGAGCCCGCACTTAGAGCCTGCAAGCCCCAATTATGAAGCCCATGAGCCTCAACTACAGAGCCTGTGTGCCACAACTACTGAAGCCCGTGCACATAGAGCCGGGGCTCTGCAGCAAGAGAAGACTGCAGTGAAAGGCTCGTGCCTCACAGCAAAAAGTAGCCCCCACCTGCCCATCTAGAGCAAGCATGCACGCAATACAGACCCAGTGCAGTCAAAAATAAATTTTAAAAATATATACCTATATACACACACACAGTATCTAAAATGAGAAAGATAATGCTGAAATTTTCATAGATTTGAAAAATCCCAGGATAGGAAAATGTGTAAGCCAGGTGAAAACTCCAATTTTACAGAGAACAGGGAAGTGATGAGACTGTGTTAGTCTGAGACAACAAGGAGGCCCCATGCTCCATCTCAAGGGACAATAGCTACTTTCCTCTCCCAGGCCTGTCATTTTTAAAGGTTAGTATCCCATGGCCAGATCTTCTAAATTTTTCAAGAAAAGCTGGAATTCTGGATTTTGTGAATCCTCCCCACTTATTAGTGCCGACAGCTAGTTCAGAAATTATAGAACCTAAAAGGAACAGGCAAACCTATCTGGAGTTCATGGCCTATCTCTAGGTCACAGGTTATAGCGACTCAGTCCAGAGTTTCTGACTTGCATCTCTTATTACATTTCTGCCAACTTGATCTTGCCTGGGTTTGAACATTCCTATGACAAATGCATCACTCTTCAATCATAGTCCATATTTTGGACAGCTCTTCCTTATTCTGAGTCAGAATTTGTCATCATTGTTTCTAGAGTCACCCCTCAGCATCATAGAAACCTTCTTTGACATGAAAAGCTTTCAAATACTTGAACATGTAAGTAGATAATACCTATCTGGATGAATGAGTAAACATTTCAAAATATATATGTATGATTTTCACTATTAAAGGATATATTTTTAGATATAAATCCAATCTTTCTTCATATGAATTAATAATGAAATCAAAAACAAAATGAGCGTCAGAGGATGTGTTGGAAAATATGAAGCATATTGTTAAGAGCAGTTTTGCCAGTGGCTGGGAAAAACTGCGGAAGAGAAGGACCTCACTGGAGGCTGATGCAATTCGCTATGTCATCAAGATCCTGTACCATGATGAGCTCATCCCTTTACTCAGGTCAGTGCATCAATGCTTGTGGACAATGGCCCTGTCCATTTCCTCACATTTATAATTCTGAAACGCTACATCCCACTCCTTTATCCTCAATCAATTGCTCTCATAAGCACATCCAATTCAAAATTCCCCTTCTGGGTTTCAATCCTCCATGGACCTACAGCCGTCTACTCCACATCCTTTCTCTCTGGCTAATCTCTTCAAACCATCTTCCCCTCCTGCTTCTTCCATAGAAACTTGCTCCCTTCCTTCCTTACCTTTTGAATAGTTTTCCAATAAGTTTCCATTTATCACCTTTTCTCAATTGCCCATCCCCCAATTATTATTCCACACAAAAGATTTCCAGCGATAATTATTGGAGATATTTTAGAAAATAGTTGTGGAATACTATTCATTTGCCACCTGTATTTAGCTGTTGAAAAATCCACATTGCAAATAAGTAGCATTGTGCTTTTTTTCCCCCTCAGAATGTGAAAATGTGATTTTGTGACAGTTTTGTTAGGGGTGAGAATTTTGCCTTCTTTTCCCCTTCATGAAATGGTCTCTAGTGTCAACACTGCCTATGAAGTGAGTAAAGGCCCTTGAGTTAAAACAGCCATATTGTTTCTTTTCGTAATCAAGGAAAGAAGGATAAGGTGAAATCTCCCTCAAGTGCTAAAAAGATAGCAGTTTATTTAAAGAAAGTATTTACACTCTTCGCTAATTACTTAGGTGTGCTCACACTGATACAAGCACAGAACTGTATACCCTTCAACCATCTCCAATATATCATTAAATTAAACTCATAAAGAAATGCGAGTTTAAATCAGGAATATGCTTCAGCAATCAGGACTATAATACCATTGGATTTTCTCACATTTTTCAACAGAAGAAAAGAAAACTAATAGAGTTTTCCTCAGAGGCAAGGAACATTTATCAACTGGGCATATATTTTCAGCATAAATATAGCATGACTGCTCTCCCTTGATTGAAATTTTGAAGCAAAGAAAGTATCCCATTATTCTGTCTATTTTACCTAGTAAAAAAGAATCTGATTAACAGACTAATATGGACTGACTAATACAGAGTAAGAACTTTAAACTATCCTTCCCAGATTTAACAGTGGAATATTCTGGCCTAGATTCCCTTTAAATTTTCTACATCTTCAAGGAAATCTCTTTTTTCTTTTCTTTCTTTTAATGCATATTTACCAAGTGCTGTCTATGTGTCAAGAACCATAGAAGGCATGAGGGTGAAAGCAAAGAGCAATAGAGGCATGACTTTCACCTTCATGGTGATAAGTACTGGATAAAGGAGGATAGTGGAATATACTAAGGGCAGAGAGCAGAAGAACCTGGAAGGTTGGTAGATGCTTCCTTTAGCAAATGAAAAGGCAGAAATTAATCATTCATACGGGGAGGGGTAGAAATTTCAGGGGTGAGGGAACAGAACATGGGAAGGCTCTGGGTGAGGAAAGAGTATGGGCACTAAAGGGTCTGGGATTCAGAGAATAAGCAGGAGAGAGGTTCCAGCTCTGTCATTCAGGACTTTAGAGTGTGTTAAGGATTTTGATATTTCCATTTAAAGCAGTGTGAAGTTAATTAGAAAAAGGAAATGGAAAATAATTTGAAAGAGGTATGTGGGAATATCAATTAAGAGAGCTTACAGTAAAGGAGAAGAGATCATGCTAGTTTCATCTAGAACAATGAGACTGTAGGAGGAGAGAAGTGGAGAGTCAAAAGAACTTTAGAATGTAAGACCAACAGGAATTGGTGAACATTTGGAGATGGGAGGCAGGAGGCAGAATGCAAGGTTGCCTTAGGGAAAAGTGAAAGATTCTGTTTGGGGCGAGAGGGGTGATAAATTCAACTTTGGAGAGATTGAGTTTGCCTGTGAAACAGGGGCTGTGGGATGAGGGTGTCACATATGAGTCTACAGGGACTTCCATGCTAGAGAAATACAATTACAAGTCATCACTGTAGTGATTCTATTATAATGCAGACAGTACTTAAAGCCAGGGACATAAGTAAAATTTCTTGGGGCATTGGGGTGGGGTGGGGGAACACAGCTTGCAGAGAGACAAGGACAGAACTTTGAAACTCAAGTATTTAAAGATTATGGAGAAAGGAGTGAGTTGATACAGGCAACTGAATAGAAGACTCACAGGAAAAAAAAAAAAAAAAGAAAGAAATCTGGAAGATGTGGCATCATAAGCCAAGAATAAGTTGTTCATTTAGGACAGAGGAATACAATGCCAAAAGAGGCTGAAGGATCACAAAAAATGAAGCCCAAGAATTCACATAGGTTATCATCAGGCCTTCTGTGAGCTGAGTTGACTCAATGATGCAGACTCAAGTAGAGCGTGTTGAAGACTAAGGAAATAAAGACCGTGTAGAAAAACTGAGAGAAAATAGGTAACTAAGCCTCACATAATATTCTGGCCATGTCTGGGAGTGTCCTAACTCCTGGAATCTCAGGAAAAGCAAAACTTCCATTGCACACACTGTAAAAGCCCCAGTCTCCCAAGCTCTGTCTCCCTCTCCATCCTCCATCACCTCTCCCACTCAGCAGAGATTCCTATCCAATCTCTCTTCCAGCTTTGCGCCCACTCACTTCTCTCTCCTACACTTTACTCTTTAGACTCTAAGTATCTGAGTAACAGTAGACTCCATTGGCAATTTCATAGGCAGGGGACATATAATGTGANTGGAAAAATGTAGCTTTGACTATACAGACCTTTGTTGGTAAAGTAATGTCTCTGCTTTTTAATATGCTGTCTAGATTTTTCATAGCTTTTCTTCTAAGGTGCAAGTGTCTTTTAATTTCATGGCTGCAGTCCCATTAGCAGTGATCATTTAATGCTCTCTAATACTATCTGATGAGGGACTGGAAGCAGATGAGGGAACGCAAGCACAGAGAGGGTTATTAACTTATTCAGGGTCACACAGTTAAAAGATAGCAGACCTAAAATTCAAACACAGGTGCTCTGACTACCAAGGCTCACCCTGAACTGCTATATCATTTTACTTTTATGATTTATAGCTGAATGAAATTTGATTTTCTGAGCTGTCATTCCTATTGAGTTCTGTACTCCTTTCATTCAGTTACCATCAGATTAATCTAAGCTTTTATAAAATAGCACCAACTCAAATGAACTTAATTTGTTTTTCATGACTCTCAGTTCACAGTTTTCCTTTTAACTGGTTTTCCTTAATTAGTATTTTTTAAAAAATGGCTCATATACCTCTCTAAACTAGTTGCTTTAAGGTATCAGCTCTTACGGCTGACTGTAAAAGACTGTTAGCTGCCGAGGTCAGCATTCATTCCATCACTTTAAACGTTCATTGAGCCTCCTTCATCTTTTCACAGCAAAACAAAGTGGGGGAAGGAGGCTGGATTTGTTTGCCTGGCTTCATTTGAGCAAATGAAGATGGAGATTTCTCTGATGATTACAGCCTAGGAAGGGAGGCAGGCAGGCAGAAAAAGCAACGGTGCACACTAATTGTCCTGGTGTTTGCTACGACCTCTCTTGCCCCTGTCACGGAGCGTCAGACAGGTAGGTTACAGGCAGCAGGAGGAGCAGCCTGACCTAATCAAATGCTGCCCTGACCATTCGTAGGAAAGCCGCCAGCTGTGGCTCGCAGGAGGCAGGAGCTGATGTGAGCGGTGTGGCTGTCACCCATCCTCCCCAGCTCAGGGCGATCCTTGACTCGCATGCTGTCAGCCACATCCTCCCATTCTCCACCACCAGGCGAGAAAGCAGATTCCTAAAGGCACCAGCCGCCAGGACCAGGCTTTAAGTTAGGGGACTGGCTTCTGCAGAAGGGGTACAAAAGAACAGCCTCCTTTCGCTCGTGCATCTGTGTTCTCCTACCCACAGGTGGGCCCTTTGTCCCCTGTGAATCCACCCCATCCATCCTGTTACTTGCCGCCACTAACAAGCTGTCAAGGTCTTAGTTTTCTCTTTGTGAGGTGCTCTCAAATACTGTTTGTCTAATATCCCCCATGAACCCTGGAGGCATGGACCGTTTCTTCATTTTTATAAAGAACGGTGTAAATTCAGCACTCCATAAATATAAAATGGTGAACAGCAAATTTCTCCCATACTGAAGCCATTTCATTTTCTTCAGCAAAACGGCTCCTTTTATTTCCATGCAAAAACCCAACGAGGGAAATTTCTTCATTGCTCAGACAGCTACAAAATGTGATCACATTTTTCCCCACAGCTAATGTGCTCTTATGTATAAAATTTAAATCTGAAAGTCTGAGCAGATGGCCTATAAAGTTCTTGTTTTCCCTTTGAATCTAATTTCTTCCTGCTTATAGTGGGATTTTTTTAATCATTTGAAAAGAACAATAAAATGTTTCTATAAAGTGTAATAATCATTATCTTAATGATTGTTCACTCCCAGTGAGATCTCAAGGGAGAGAATGGACCTTGACTTTGGGTCTGGAATCTTACCTGCCCTGTCACATTCACAAGCATGAATCAGTTCCACAAAACATTGCCAGCTGGGGCCTGCACATTTTGGAAATGGTCATCATTCTTACTTGAAGTAGGCAAAAGTTCACCTGATTTTAGAGAACTAAATGACCTAAGTAAATTAGCTGTATAAAGAAAATGGGCAAAATATGAAGGCTCATTTAGAAAATATTATTTTTGAGTGCTTTTAGAACTATTTTATTTCATTTCATTCAGAGACATTAATGAGCTAATTACCATTTTACTAAAGCAGGCTCATAGGACTTCAACTTAGCAATACTTAATTGATCAGTTTGGATAATTATATGATTAAAATTGTTTTGTTTTTCAAACTACTCCATAATTCACATTCTTTTTTTATCATTTATTACATTCAAAGGTATCTGTCCACAGGAAGGTTAAATAAGTACATAAAATATAGGAATTGACATCACCTTTTAACCCCAACATTATTTTGCAAGTTGAATTCATTGGCATCACCTGCCCTTAAAATTTGCAGAACTGAGCATGAATACAAATGAATAACAGTTATAAGTGAAGCTAACACAGATGAAATAAAGTGCATTCTATCTATTTTCAAACATATGCCTTGTCCTATAGTTCTACCTTAGTCTGGAAAATTGAAGGCCAGTTTCAAATTTAGAACTCATATGCTGCACCTGAACACGGCAGCCTAGGGAACATCTTCGCCCAGCCTGCTATTCACTCACTTTCTCTTCCAAGCCCAGTTCCATCCTGCACTGTAAACCATCGTGTACTCACAGCACACATGCCTCCTGGTTCACACTTCCAAACTGCAGTTCTACCTTCCCCTCCCCCACCTCAGCTCCCTGGAAACAGCTCCCCCTTGGCCATCCTGCAGGCCCAAGGATATCAAACTCTGGCATCATAGTCTTCCTTTGGCAGAGACCCATGCAGATTCTGGAATTGGATTCAAGGCCATTGAGATAGGAAATTCCAGGGACATGGATATGAAAAATGTAGTTTGATTGGTGCAGAGAAGAGAGAAGTCCAAGTAGAATCTTATTTACCTATCATGTCATGTTCACAACCATCTACTGAGATAATAAAACCTTGGACTCTTTGCCCCAACAGTAGGGACGTGAGCCACAGGAGATCCAGAGTGGGGGCCCTCCTAGACAGAGGACTGCCTGTTGTTACAGCACTACGAACCAGGCCCACAGTACTTGTTTCACAAAGTACTCACTAGACACAGAGAGATAGCACTGGCAAGAGTCCTACTATGTGCCATCCAAAAGACAAACACCCATAACATTTAGTCTCTGTCCTCAAGAAACTTATAGTCTAGAAGGGAAGATCATGAGCACAGAAAATAATTGTGTTACAGAGATGAAAGCCAAGAAGAGGTAAAAGTCAATGGCTTATTCTTCCCCAGAAGCAGTTAGGAACTAAGAAGTACTAAATAAACAAGTTTTCTTTAACCACTTAGATAATTGTTCTGCCTTTCTAAGTCAGCCTCCATGATACTCCTTGAAAGAAGCTTAGTATTATCCCATGGAACACTGGAAATGAACAGGTTAAGATTTTGGCATCCTTGAGTGTTAAGTCACTTCAGTTGTGTCTGACTCTTTGCCACCCCACAGACTATAACCCTCCAGGCTCCTCTATCCATGGGATTCTCCAGGCTAGAATACTAGAGTGGTTTGCTATGCCCTCCTCCAGGGGATCTTCCTGACCTAGGGATTGAATCTATGTCTCTTGCATCTCCTGCATTGGCAGGCAGGTTCTTTACCCACTAGCACCACCTGGGAAGCCCCACAAATCTGATGCAGGCAGGATTAGAAGGAGAAAGATTCAGCTCCCAGTTTAGCACATTGTGTGCCAACCCATTTGCCCACATCAATGTCTATTTAAAGTGAAGCCAATCAGACCATCTTCACCTGTTCTACTGATCGCCTGTAGCAAGGGAGGAACAGAAAGCCCACAAGTTGGTCTGGAAAACTGAGCCTCTGTGTAAAATCCAGTCGTGTGTCTGCTTGGAGGCACAGAGCCAACACAGCCATCAATCTGGCAGTTCTTTCACAGTGACCCAGTATATATTTGCTAGTCCATTTGCGCCATCTGCCATGCAAATGTCAGTTAAGGAAATAGCATAGAGTTGTGGGAATATCGGGGTTAAAATGCCACTTAACAGGAATGCACCAGTTCCAGCAGCAATTGCCCACAGGAGAACAAAGAGCTGGGAGAGCCAAAGGCAATAAAAAGAGAACAGAGGTGTAACAGACCAAGGCTCCCAACCTTGCTTTCTCTTCAGGCTTATTTTAGTATGGCACCTATAGGCACATGGGCCTTCCTTACTGGCAGACACTCTATGATTCCATTGAATTAAAGCACTCATATAGGAATTATACATATAACATTTATATATAAACATACATTCATATATATATATATATATATATAAAATTTTAGATAGCTTACATATAATTATATATAATTTTGTAAATTTATATATATAATTTTATAAATTTAGGTATAATGTGTATATAATGTTTATATATCCATATNCTCATATAGGAATTATACATATAACATTTTTATATAAACATACATTCATATATATATATATATATATATATAATTTTAGATAGCTTACATATAATTATATATAATTTTGTAAATTTATATATATAATTTTATAAATGTAGGTATAATGAATATATAATCCTTCTATATCCATACACATAAAACTTTTAAGGAAAAAAGCAGCATCCATAGTTCCATCTTTGTAAGATAGTCCCCCATCCCTGAATATTGCCTTCTTGTTTGGGTGCATATGTTAGCAGTACTTGTAACCATCTATTGAGCCCTTACTATAATATGCTGGACACTGTATTAGCATCCAATTACATATTTTTCTAAAGTTTACATCAACTCTAAAAGGTCAGTATTTTTTTCTGATTCTGTAGATGCAACGAACAAGGCTCAGATAAGTAATTTTTAAGCCCCAAGACAGCCAGCTTGTAAATGAAAGACCTAAACTTCAAATCAGTTCATCCATATCCTTCATACTGAAGCCACTCCTGTAGGTATGCACACTTATTTGTATGTGTGTGTGAGTGTGTGTTCTCAGTTGCTCAGTTGTGTCTAACTGTTTGTGATTCCATGGACTATAGGCCGCCAGGCTCCTCTGTCCATGGGATTTTTCAGGCAAGAATACTGGAATGGGTTGCCGTTTCCTCCTTCAGGGGATCTTCCTGACTCAGGGATTGAACCCATGTCTCCTGCATCTCCTGACCTGGCAGGCAGATTCTTTACCACTGAACCACCTGGGAAGCCCTCTTGTACACTTGTTTGGGTGTGTGTATGCTTAGTTACTTCAGTCATGTCTTGACTCTTTGCAACCCTATGGACTATAGCTCACCAGGCTCCTCTGTTCACAGGATTCTCCCAGTAAGAATACTGGAGTGGTTTGAAATGCCCTCCTCCAGGGGATCTTCCTGAACTAGGGATCGAACCCACATCTCCTAAGTCTCCTGCATTGGCAAGTGGGTTCTTTACACACTAGTGCCACCTGGGAAGCCCATATACTTGTTTATATAGGATTAAAATCAGAGAGCTTATACTATTTCGACCCGGATAATCACGATGGTGTGATCACTCATCTAGAGCCAGACATCCTGGAAAGTGAAGTCAAGTGGACCTTAGAAAGCATCACTACAAACAAAGCTAGTGGAGGTGATGAAATTCCAGTAAAGCTATTTCAAATCCTGAAACATGATGCTGTGAAAGTGCTGCACTCAATATGCCAGCAAATTTGGAAAACTCAGCAGTGGCCACAGGACTGGAAAAGGTCCGTTTTCATTCCAATCCTAAAGAAAGGCAATGCCAAAGAATGCTCAAACTACCACACAATTGCACTCATCTCACATGCTAGTAAAGTAATGCTCAAAATTCTCCAAG
>SJYV01008059.1:1646953-1769987 GCA_006410875.1 Neotragus pygmaeus
TAAGGTCCGTCTAGTCAAGGCTATGGTTTTTCCAGTAGTCGTGTATGGATGTGAGAGTTGGACTGTGGAGAAGGCTGAGCGCTGAAGAATTGATGCTTTTGAAGTGTGGTGTTGGAGAAGACTCTTGAGAGTCCTTCGGACTGCAAGGAGTTCCAACCAGTCCATTTTGAAGGAGATTAGCCCTGGGATTTCATTGGAAGGAATGATGCTAAAGCTAAAACTCCAGTACTTTGGCCACCTCATGCGAAGAGTTAGCTCATTGGAAAAGACTCTGATGCTGGGAGGGATTGGAGGCAGGAGGAGAAGGGGACGACCGAGGATGAGGTGGCTGGATGGCATCACTGACTCGATGGACGCGAGTCTGAGTGAACTCGGGGAGTTGGTGATGGACAGGGAGGCCTGGCATGCTGCGATTCATGGGGTCGCAAAGAGTTGGAGACGACTGAGCGATTGAACTGAATTGATACTATTTCGTGTTTAGCTTTGTTTGGTTAACCAGACTACCATAAGTATTTTTCATGTTTTATATGGCATCATGTTTATCACTTTTAACATCTAGATAATAACCCATCTAATGATTTATATTGATCCATAGTTAATACTACAATGAACTTGTTGGTAATATACAGGTTTTTACATCTGTTGTACTATTTCCTTAGGTTCACTTTCTAGGAGTAGATCAGTGGGTCAAACAGTATGACCATTTTTATGGCACTTGGTAGGTATTGTCATGTTGCCTTTCAAAAATACTCTATTAGAAGCATGTGAGTGTTTCAACTTATAACAATCATACCAGCACTGGATGTTTTATTAAACTTTTCTTTGTTGATTTATTACATGTAAAATAGCATCTCAGGCTTGCTCTGGTATGCCTTTTTTATTTCCAAGTGCTGATGGCTATTTCGGCCATCTACTTGTTTACTGCTCTTAGGTTGTCTCTTATAGCTGTTCCCTCTCCCAAGCCCACAAATCTCAAGGCGTTTTGTATAAATATGTATGCACTCTTCATGTGGAGGTACTATTACTTCTTTGCATTATTGTCTTCATTCTTGCAGAAACGTCTGAAAAGGAAATGCTAACTTGACATATAAAATGCCAGTGACAAATCCTTCTCCAGAATGATGTCTCAAACTGAAATAAGAGATAGTATGAGCAAGTTATTTGGAAATACAAAGGTAAATATCAAGAGAAAGAGCTGAAAAGTCTTTAAGAGGTAGCTTCCTCAAGGGGGGGCATGCAGAAGGGACAAGGCTGGGAGATGCCTTTTTTCATAGGTCTTACATAACTAATTGACTTTTAATCTGGCAATTACAACAGAAGAAAAAAAATTACATTAAATTTATAAACTCTTCTCAAAAAATGAATTGAAGGCTCACATAATGCTCTGTGCCCTTGCTTGAAAACATCTTCCAATTAAGCATTCTTCTTTCAAATATTAATGTATTTTTACATCTCCTCATTACTCACAGCCACAAGATGCTAAAAGGAAGGGACAAAATCTGGCCAAACTGTGTTCAGGGTTGCTATCAGAGTCATGTCTTTCTGAATTCCAGATTCTCATTATTTCCATTTTTTATGTACTTTGCAGAGACTTAATTAGAACTCCTACATTGCAGTGGGGATCCATAACAGGAGGGGGTCCTCTCTCCAGAGAAGAATTGATGCTCATTAACAAAGGAGAAATGAATCTTCAAATTAACTTTATCTGGGGAAACTAGGATTCAAATACCTGTGAGTAGTGATCTGCCATTTTGCTCTCTTATAGGAGCAAATCAAAATTACCTGAAATGAATCATGTCCCCTAAAGCCAAGCTGCTTTCTAAACCCAGACTTTCTGAGTTGAATCCTTGCTCTCCCACTTTCCCGGCATATGACCTTGGGCGAGTTATTTAACCTTCCTTTGTCTCAGTTTTCTTCTCTGTAAAATGGAGATAGTAATAACATCTGCCTCATAGCTTTTGTAAGAATGTCATGAGTAGATACATTTAAAGGATGTAGAATAGTGCCTGCCACAGAATAAAAACTCAGTAAATGTTTTCAAATAACATTGTTTTGTTATTATTTTCATTTTAATAGTTTATCCTAGAGAATAGGAAACTTTGTCCATGATCAGAATGCATGGCATAACTGTGAATAGAGATTTGTATTGAATCAAAAATCAGATATATTCAAATACTAACTTCGACTCTACTGTTTATCAGCTATGCAACTGAGTGCAAGACATTAATTTCCTCATTATACACTGGATCCTGATATCTAGTTCATAGGATTGATGGGAAGATCAAAGAAGAGAATGTGTCTGAAATCTGCTCATCTCATTTTTGCCAGCATACGTTGCCCAAAGGGCTGAAGAGAGCAGGAGCAAAGGCAGAATTATAGCAGTTACCTGAGATGGTTGGAGCTGAACCATCTTCTCTTGCTCTAATGGTACCAATTGCCGGTGATTAGTGGGAGAGAAGTGGGAGCAGAGGAGGCTGCTGAATACATGTTCATTACCTAACACACAATTATTGTTGAGCCAGGTGCTGTGCTGGGAGATAAATCAGGTCACTGCCCTCAGGGAGCTTGGTGCAGAGCAGGAAACAAAGGCACACATCATTAGAATTCTGTGTTCTGAGCACAAGAAAAGGGCTGTCCAGATGGCTGCACAAAGCAGAGGCGCCTAGGCTGCAGGGAAGCTGCTCAGGAGGGAGATGTATTAGTAATCTATTGCTGTGTAACAAATTACTCCAGAACTTAGTGACTTAAAATAGCACATGTATATTATCTCATCGTATCAGTGGGTCAGTAACCTGGGCATGGCTCAGCTGGGTCCTCTGTTTCATAGTTTCTCACAAGGCTGCTGTCAAGGTGTTAGTCCAAGTATGCAGTTTCATCTGAAAGCTCTACTGGGGAACAGACGCACTTCCCAGCACTATGGCTGTTGGCAGAATCCATTTCTGTGTGCAGTGATGGAAAGAGCATTGACTCCTCTCTGTTGACTGGAGGCTGTCTTCAGGTCCTTGCCANCATCTGAAAGCTCTACTGGGGAACAGACGCACTTCCCAGCACTATGGCTGTTGGCAGAATCCATTTCTGTGTGCAGTGATGGAAAGAGCATTGACTCCTCTCTGTTGACTGGAGGCTGTCTTCAGGTCCTTGCCACAGGGACCTCTCCAATGTGGAAACCTGCTTCATCAAAATGATCAAGCCAAGAACGCAAGAGACAGCCTACTGGCAAGATGAATCTTACAATTGTTCATAACCCTACCTTGGAGTGATACCCCATCACTTTTGCCATCCTAATTATCCCATTACTTTTGCCAATCTTTGGCAAATTAGTAGGTTCAGCCCAGGCCCAAGCAGGGGTCGGGGATTGCAATAAGGCCTGAAGACAAAGAGGCAGGGGATATGGGGGTCTTCTTAGAAATAAGTCTACCCCAAAAGGACACTTGAACTGATTCTTGAAGCAGAAAAGGTGATCTCCATCTACATGGGAGGAAAGTAGGTCATGGAAGAGATATGACAAGCAAACAAGAGAAAAGAGGGGAAAGGATAAATGTTATCTTATTTCTTAAGCTGTTATTTCCAGTATTCCAGTTGAAGTTGAAACTCCAATAGTTTGGCCTCCTGATGCGAAGAACTGACTCACTAGAAAAGACCCTGATGCTAGGAAAGATTGAAGGTGGGAGGAGAAGGGGATGACAGAGGATGAGATGGTTGGATAGCATCACTGACTTGATGGACATGAGTTCAGGTAAGCTCCAGGTGTTGGTGATGGACAGGGAAGCCTGGCATGCTGCAGTCCATGGGGTTGCAAAGAGTTGGACACTGCTGAGCGACTGAACTGAACTGAAGCTGTTATCTCAGAAGAAAAGAACAGAAAAAAAAGATACACTTCAAATAATGGAAGAAAATCAGACAATTGAGATAGATAAGAAAAGAATAGGGGTGAATTTTGAAGGGAAAAACAAAGACTGTCAGTCTTGCTTGTGGATTAGTTGAAAGCCATGCTGCTGATGAAGGTGATTTTCCTAGATTTATTTCGAATTAGTGAGTGGATAAGAGGTCAGAGTGACAGAGGTGGGCATGTGCTGAACAGCCACAGTCTGTTCCCCTGGCTTTTAGTATTAATTCATTTCCTCACTAAATAGACTTCTTTAGACTACACTCTGTGATGGTCACATAATTAATTAATTAATCAATTAATTAATGCCAGTCATGATACTTTCCTCTTTTTAGTTTTTAGTGCAGCCTATGTTTTCAGGTCTTGTTTCCCTGATGTGCTTGTAAAAAAGAAAAAAAAAAAGAGACTGTAAGAATCACAGCGATTATATTGAGTATTTCTGCTTAGAATGTTATATTCTCGAGGGTCTCCATTATTCTGGTCAAGATTTATTATAATGAGGAAGGATGATGAGTACTCACGATTGAACTTTGGGGTACAATTTGGTCACTCTCTTCTGCCTCGATGTTCACATCTATAAAATGAGAATAACAGGACATACTGTCACTAATTGATGAAAGTATTAAGTGAAATAATACAGTCAATACAATTTAAAATTATAAATAATTCATATAACACATAAGAAAATAACTCATTCCATAGTTATTGAGTGCACTGCATGAGACACCATGGAAATGTCTGGAATAGAACCCAGCCCTTAAGTTTGAGGGGCTCAACAGTAGTGGGAGAGAAAGATATTTCAGCACATCCTTAGAATGCAATCCCCTAAATGTGATATACAAAGGCCATTAAGGCTATTGACAAATTTATCACATCATACTGTAAATATTCATTCTTTCATAAAGTCACATAACATTTAACAAATACAATTGTTTGTGTGGGGTTTTGTTTGTTGAGGGGAGGAAATATGACCACAGTGCAGTGCTCAAGCACGTGGACTCCGGAGAAAGCCTGCCTGAGTTCAAATCCTAGCTGTGATACAAACTATGTGAATTCAGACAAGTTACTTAACCACACTGTATCTCATTTGCCTCTTTCGTAGAATATGGATAATAACAGTATCTAGCACGCCAGTTTTAAGAGGATTAGACAAATTAGCACAAGCAAAGCTCTTAGAACAGGGCTTGACATATAACTGTAATAGGAACAGTATAAGAGCGTGTTTTCATAACCATGGGCAAAGCCCTATGCTGGGCCCAAGAATATAACACTGAAAGAGAATAATGTAGTCCCCGCCTCTCAGTAACCTGATGCTTACCCACCAAACCATCTAGGCCAGGAACCTGGAAGTTACCTGAGACACATCGCTCTTCCTCAGGTCCACCACTGTATGCCCAGCCCTCACAATCACTGGATCAGATCATGTACATTTTGCAAAGTTCCCATATCTGTCCCCTTCCTCTAAAGCCCATAACTCCCACATTCATTCAGTAACTCATCTTCCCTCACCTGTGTCAGTTTCTTTGGCCCCAGTGCCTCCTCAGTGCTACTGGTTGTGTGCCAGTCTGAGCAACTTTCAAACCCCTATCATGTTCTTCAGCACTTCTTGGAATAAAATTAAATGCCTTAACAAGACCCTTCATAATATGCTCCTGGAACACCTCAATCCTTGTCCAGAGGCAGTATTGCATAGTGGTTTAAAGACACAGACTCAGAAGCCAGGCAATTAAAATGCAGTTTGACCATTTACAATCTCTATAATCTTGGTCAGATTAATGATTTAACATATATGAAAGTACTCCGGCACAGAGTAAGTATTATACAAATGTTGGCAGTGATTATTACTTCCCCAGTCTGAGTCTCTCTCCTAACTTCTCCATCCTATTACAACCATATGAAACCACTGTTCATTCCCTACATGGCATCCTATCTGTCTATCCAATTCCTCTTATCATCCCATGTGATAGACCCCAGCACGAACCCCAGGGAGACCCTCCTTTGGTGTTCATGACTTAACCTTTTGTTGCTCATGGTTCTGTCCTTGGGTGCACATGAGACCTGTGATTTGTTTCTGATAGTATCGGTAGTGGGATTTTGTTACACTGTATAAGAGTCTGTCTTAGAATAGAGACTCTCCTTGCTGGCTTAATGAAATGAGAAGCCATGTTGGAGAAGACCATGGCAATAAACCCATGGGCAGACTCCAGGACCTGAGGATAGCCTCAGGTCCTCAGTCATATAGCCATGAAGAAATGAAAGCTGCCAACAACATAAGTGAGCTTAGAAATGCAGTATTCCACATTCAAGCCTCCAAATGAAAATTCAGCCCACCATATATCTTGAGTTGAGCCTTGTGTGACCTTGAACTGTGCATGCTTAGTCACTCAGTTGTGTCTAACTCTTTGAGACCCCATGGACTGTAGCCCACCAGGCTCCTCTCTCAATGGGATTTCTCAGGCAAGATACTCAAGTGGGTTGCCATGTCCTCTTCCAGGGGATCTTCCCAACCCAGGGACTGAATCTGCATCTCCTGTGTTTCCTGCATTGGCATGCAGATTCTTTACCCATTGAACCATCAGGGAAGCCCTGATCTTGAACAGAGAACCCAAATAATCCATGCCCAGACTCCTGACCCGCAAAAACTGTGAAATAGTAAATGTTTATGCCACTGAGGTTGTGGTAATTTGTTACTTAGAGATAGAAAACTAATACACCCCCAACCCTGTTCTGGTGAACTCCTACTCAAACCTCTACTGAAGTGTCACCTCTTTTGTGAAGACTTTCCTGATGCTCCCAGGCACAAATGGCCTCTCCCTTCTGATATGCCCACGGCACCTCTTGCTCCTTTTCGTAACAGAACAGTTGCACTGCATTGTATTGTTACTGTCTCTAAGTCCTTAAGGCTGGGAGCTATATTTTATTCATCTCTGAATTTTCAGTTTCTGAAATATGATGTCAATTTTGTAGGAGAGAGGAAGGAAGAGAATGAAAAAGCAGAAAAAAAGAGAAGATACCAAGGCAACTAAATGTTCAATAAATGTTTGTTGATAAGTGAATGAATAAACAGTACTTTGATTATTTTCTTCTCTGGTCTATTGAATTCTACAGAGGCACTTTCATTTCACTCTGATAGGCATCTCAAATATTGAGGCTATCATCATAATAAATGACTAAATTAACACTAACTTGGATGGCAAACAACAAAAAAAATGAAAATAGCATTGAGAAAATGGCACTTCACCCAGAGAAATATTTTCATTTCCTTTTATTCTCAAAAAGAAAGCTTGGGCAGAATACGGACCAAGTAGTAGATGTAGAAGTGATTGGGGTAATTTTTTAGTGTGCCAAACACTGGAAATGCATGTTGAAATAAACCAGCTGATAGCGAACATGGGTAAAACTCAGCCAACTTGGAAAAGATCTCTTTTAACTTCATTCAACAGAGATAAACAATAGAACTAGCAGAGTTTCAGTTTCTCAAATTTTTATGAAAGAAATTCAATGTATTTAATTTATTTGAAGGAAAAGTAAAACAATTAAACTGTCACTTCTTCCTTCTGTAAGATCCTGGTCACTCTGGAGCACATGGTTACTTATTGTGCAGATTTATTGTCTCTTGTGTGTTATGTTATAGTTGAGAGGAAAGAGAAGCAAAAGAGGCCCACTCTAAGTAGTATACTGAATATTACCTGAGTAATATGTGTGTGTGTGTGTGTACATATCAAACCTGACTGAAGCATACTGTAAATTCCGGATTTTTCCTGGAGTCTGCTTTCTGCAGATCAGGGCCACCACAGGCAGAAAAATGGTGAGCAGTCCAGCTGCTGGGATGGAATGATGGACGGGTATATAGTCGGGCACCTGCTGCTAACACTCAGTGACAGCTGCTGCCCTACAGTGTTATGATACTTTCTGAGAAGAATAAGCATTAACTTCTTACAATAGTGGCTATTTCATGCTACCTGTGTGTCCAGATTTGCAGTTTACCCACTGTGTTGCTTAAGGAGATATTCCACATGTCAAACATGTTATACGAGTACGAGGCACTTAGTAGGGATATAGTAATATTAGCTGAACATAAATCAAAATTGCTGCTCTAAAACTGTTCCCTGCCTTTGGGAAATGAATGCCTGTGATGGAATTGGCACTACCAATAGCTTAGGTCAGTGTGGGTGGTATTCTGGCCCTGTCTCTTCTAAACTTAGACTTGCACAATGTCCAAAAGAAAAAACAAAAGCAAGAACACTGGGTTTGACCATGATCCTTTGTGTTCACTAGGGGAGGGAAAAAAGCCAGTGAGCTGGTGGGGGAAACAGAAAATTCAATTAGTTTGTTTATTGGAGCAGCCAATGGATGGTGTTGCTCTAAGCTTTCTTTTTAAAGCCTGGGAGCCTCTCATCTTGGGCCACCCTCAGTCAGCTGCATAACGATAAAGATTATCTTAGCTTCCTATTCCTGTTTCAAAAAGTACCACAAACTTATTGGCTTGTAGCAATGTATATTTATTCTAAGTACTACAAAATCAGTCTTCCTGTGCCAAAGTCAAGTTGTCTACAAGGCTGCTTCCTTCTGGAAGGTCTGAGAGCGCCGGTTTCCCTGCTTTTTTTAAGCTTCTGATGGCAACTTGCATTTCTTGGGTTCTGGACCCTTCTTCCATCTACAATACATCTTCTGCCTTCATCACACTGGCTCCTGCTCTAATGGGACTCTTATGATTCTACCAGGCCCACCCAGATAATCCAGGATAATTCCCCCACCTCAAGATGCTTAATTGAATCACACATCACGATCCTTTTTGCCCTATCAGGTGGTATATTCTCTAGTTCTGGACATCTCAGAGGGCTGTTGTCCAGCCCACTGCAAAGATTCAGCCACAAATCTATCCGATAGAATATTGAAACTTCAAGAAGGCAGTGCAAACTTAGGATCAACACCAAATGGAGCCTGCCATACAGAGAGAGGTAAGTCAGAAAGAGAAAAACAAATATGGTAATTAACGCATATATGCGAGATCTAGAAAAACAGCACAGATGAAACTATTTGCAGGGCAGGGATAGAGCCGCAGATGTAGAGAACAGACGTGTGGATATGGGGCAGGGGTGGGTGGGTGAACGGGAGGTTGGGACTGACATGTATATACCACCTTGTGTAAACTAGACAGCTGGTGGAAAGGTGCTGTATAGTACAGGGAGGTCAGCCTGGGGCCCTGTGGAGGGAGGAGATACAAGTATCCAGACAGCTGATTCACTGTGCTGTACAGCAGAAACTAACACAACTTTGTAAAACAACTACACCCCAATTAAAAAATAAACATACAGCTCTTGGACTAACAAATGTGCTTTTATGTATAAACAAGGCATGGTTGCTTTGAGTCTTTGAGCCAGCAGTTTCTCAACCTGTTTTCCTTCCAGAGGATGAGGCAGCACACATGAAGTTCTCACCAACAAAGACTGCTCACTCCCCAGCACTGCAGAACTCCATGGCTGAGAGCCACCGTTAGTCCTGGAGACGGCCATGGGGATGAGAAAGCTCCTGACGCTGGCTGTAAGGATTCTCTCTTAGACCCCTCTGTGATCCCCTGGTGACCAAGTACGTAAATTTATTTCCAATTGTGCTTAACAATCTCAGAGGGAATTTACTCACTTTTATCAGCATAAAAATGTCCTTACATCATGCTTTCTACTGACTGGCTACATTTTCTTCCTCAAGTCCAGCCAATGCAAAACAAAATCAGCTCCTGGGTTTTTACATCCTGTGGCTGGTACTCATCAGACCAATTGCTGCCAGTGGGTGGGTGAAAATTGGGAGCTGGGAGAGTGTGGGCCAGGCTGAGCCTGAGTCATTCCTCCTGGTTTATTTGGCTCCTGATGTCATCAAAGACCAGTGTTCTATTATATTTCCTATATTAGATAGGGGAAGAGCTGCCAGCTGGGAACAGCTTGCCCTCTGCCCCTGCAATAAAGCCAGACAAAGTCTGCCTTGCCAGTCTTGGGCCTCATCAGAATATCCATGGCAGAGATTTTCTCTGCTTAATTAGAATCTGTCTTAGTGGGCCCACCAGGCCCCGAGAGCCCAGAGATGCTCCTACACAGCAGTTTGCTTTCTTCCCCTCCTCCTCTGGTTTGGCACGGTCTTGTCAACAGGTGTGATCAACAGTAAGGAAACGTGAAGTGCCAGTGCTCCTATTCTGGGCCAGGATGAAAACCCGCTCCTGAAGCGCCGGCACTCACAGCGCTGGGCAGGCAGCCACGGAATCGTCCTTCCTTGGCTCTGGTGCCCATGGTGAGCGTCTAGGCAACTTTTGATCGGGCACCATGCCCTCCAAACAGATGGGCATGAATGTAGGCAGGCAAGAGACCATTTATTTATATCAACTGTATTTGCTGAGGGCAGGGATCCCAGCTGGGAACATCAAAACAGTTCTTTGTCCTGGCCATCGGCGGCTCAGATGGAGGTGAAGCAGCCTTGCAAATTCAGCTGGATTAATTTTGAAAAATAAGAACAATGTTTCTATGGACACCAGGGGACATTTTTGGCTCCCTTCAATGCTTCGGAGCACAGAGCAGGCTGGGCCCAAGTCATTTTAATAAAATCTCCCATCCCTGTTTGGATTCAGTGGGAGAGAGCCAAGAAAGCTTTCCAAATCAGGCCAAATTTAGGTGAACAGAGTCCACCTCACACCGAAGCCAGCTTTGTGAGTCCTTTTATACACAATGGCATGACTCCCAGAGAAAATCAAGCTGAAGTCACCCAGGCTCGGGTGCAAGAAAGGCATTCAAGTTGACCTTACCACTGCACTGTTTTCCCAAGCATCCACTGACCTTCCTGTTGTCCCTTCTATAAGTGATGAATGAGATCAAGTGTAAGCTAAAAGTGCAAGGGTAGACATTAGGTCCAACTTCCATGAGAGCTTCAGTTGGCTTTAAGGGTAAAAAAAATAAATTTTAAGAGCATTATTACCTACATTTAGACAATTTAGCAACTGAAGAGGTCTCTGAAGAATACAGCCTTATTATAAGTATTAGTATTAACTACTAAAACATACTGCTTGCTTACAACGTATCTGGCATGGTCTTATGTACTTTACACGTATTATTTTGATTCATTTTCACAATAACACCATGGAGGTGGGTACTATCACTAGTATCATCACAGATAAGCAAAGTGAAATTTATAGAGACTGACCCAAAGCGCACAGCTAATAACGGAAAACCAGGGTATAAAGCCGGGACTGCCTGACAAAAGAACTCATGGCTACTGACCCCTGCTTCTTCTAGAAACACTGAAGGCTGCCATTCTGTTTAGTAATCGGTTTGCTAACTTGGGGAGGTTTCTTATAATAGTGATTTAGGTCACTGTTTCTCAAATTTTAATATGTCTACAAATCATTTGGGAGATTTTGCTGATATGCAGTTTCTGATTCAGCAAACAAGGCTCAGTAGAATCAACCTGATTTGGTAAATTTCTGCAATTCTACTAAGTCCATGAGGCTGGCACCCAGCTGCACCAAGAGTGGCAAAGTTTCAGGGTAGAGAACCACGGAGTCACATAAAAATGACTGGGAAGCTTTTAATAATATTAATGCCCACATTGTACCCCCAGAGATTCTGATTTAATTGCTTAACAACCACTGGGTTAGCGATTCTCTTACTCATCAGCTCTTGTCATCGATTTGCGATGGGAACACCAAACTCTACAAGATGCCCTTGGTTGCAGTTCTTACAGATGGAAATTAAGACCACAGAAGAAGATGAGTAGTTGGAGGGCCCTCTGAGTTCCTTGTCAGTTTCTTTTCCTGACGCTGATTATTTTACAATAATCCTGGAAGCAGGTGATAAGAGGGACTTGTTACTCACAATGGATTTGAAATCGAATAGCTGGGAGCGAGAGCAGACTAAGATCAGCAGCACTGCTGGGATCATTTAAAAGCAGAGTGTGACAAAATGTGCGTTGATGAAGGTGACAAAAAATAATCAGAAACATCATCATTCTGTGGCAAAGGTTTTGTTGACTGTTATTTTTTGGTTGAGAGGAGCTGAAGAGGGAAACCCAGAACCATTCAAATCTCTACTGTTTCAACCCTTTAATTAATTACATATAACAAGCAATAGTATGAATCAAGTGCTCAATGATTCCATTTATTAGAGAGGAGCAATTGATTCCCTGTTAGCGAGTATATGGCAGTTGCTCCTTCCAGGGTTTCCTGCTAAGTGTGATCGAACCAAAAGGATTATAGATTATTAAATCCAAATCAATATTTTTGCTGCAAAAGCAAAGCATTCAGTGAGAGGGGGGAGGAAAAAGTATCCTCTTCTCAGAAGATCTCAGTCTCATGCATTATTGATGCAAAGATGATCAGATAAAAACTGGAACTTGGCAAGCTGTCAAATAAAAACTGCAGAGTGAATCAAAAATTTATAAAATAGTATTGAGTTATGACAATTCTATTATAGACACCAGTAATCATTTTTACTGAAACAAACCTCTTATGTGATTGTACAGCTGGGAGGTTGGGTTACAAGGATTTAGGACTCAACCTCATTTGGTGAGGAGTGGGGAGGAGAATATCACAAAATTAAAAATTAAATGTGAAGAGCAAATGATTTAGTCACAGTTCAGTAACAGATTGAGTAAAAATAATGGTTTAAAAAAATAATGCCAATGTTTTCCTTCTTGGGCTACATTCTGCTGACTTCCTTGAAAAATTACTAGCATTAGACTCAGAGCAGGATGAATTGCTTTACGAAATCTGTAAACTTAATTTGTGCATGTGCCAAACACATGCACAGCACAAGACATTGGGGAGGAAAAATGACTTAGTGAGATGTTTTGTCAGTTATGGATTTTCTTTTATAGAAAAAAAATCCCAATTCTATAGTTTCATTAGTTCTCTCATCTTATGTAGCAGCGTTCTCTCTCCCTTTTTGGGATGGAAGCTCTAACTTCAATCAGAAATATATTCAAGAATGGAGACATGGCTGTCACCATGCCTAAATATTCAGAAGATAATTGCCAACCAAAGTTAGAACATCTTGACATAAAACATCCCTTCAGCTCCCAAACTGATTTGCCTATCCAGGATCAAATAAATAGCTGTAATTATAAAATCACACATACTAATACAGAGTCAGGAAATGACACCAAGAACAGGGATGCTTGCTTCTTGTCCTTGCCTTTTCCTTGGTGCCTGAGCAAAGTAAAAGACAGTCTCTAGGACCTAAAAAGGACTCCAAAGCAAGGTAAGTGTAGACACAGCCAGAATCATCAGTGCTGGGTTTTCCCACTTTAGGGCTGAATCTGAAACTTAACATTATTATACTTATTACAATATGAAACAACTTTGTCTTTAAGAAACAGAATCAACTCCATGTAATGGAATTTAATCCAAAGTCTGAGAAGGGGAACATGTCTTACTTAACGAGACCCAAACTACCCACGCCATAACCAGGGGTCGCCAGCCTCCAAGATATAATACCTGATGATCTGAGGTGGTGCTGATGCAATAAAAATAGAAATAAAGTGCACAGTAAATGTAGTGCACTTGAATCATCCCAAAACCGTCCCCCTTACCCCTGGTCCCTGGAAAAACTGTCTTCCATGAAACCAGTCTATGGTGCCAAAAAGGTTGGGGACCAATGGAATAGCCATTTAAATTCCACTGGGGATGGCAGAGTGTGGTCAACTTTAATAGGACACTTTGATAGGCAAAACTTTCATGTGAATTACATATGTGCCAATTAGCCTTAATATTACACACTGAACACCTCACCCAAAGTGCTAATGCCAAGAAAGCCTATGAGATTCATCAATCCTTATGGATGAAAGAGCACAAAAAATTCAGATTCTCTATCAGGACTTATGAGTTATGTTGAATCATTATTTTTGACTTGTTCCATTCAAGTCACTGCAGCTGTTTTCAAGAACATAGGAAAAATGTAAATGCCAGGGAAATTTTTATTGTTCACCTAGAACCAACTTTAAAAGGCTCCCATGACCCTTGCATTTGTCTCGGATAACTGGTTACATGCTCTGTGGTGCTCAGCTTCCCATGATTAAGGCTTAATTATGCAGTGGTGGTCTTCCCAGTCACTAGACTAGGAAGCTCAACATGAACTGGATGGGGGCTGGAGACACCTGGAGTGAAAATAAATGCATGTTTGAAATAGGCCTGTGATACACTGTATGTTGTGTCCCTTGCCTCATGGCAGTCCAGTGAGGAAAACAGAGACCACACTAATTACTTTGTACAGCAGGGATCTAGTACACGGAGCTCGTTACATGAGTGTAGAGGAGGGCACAGGCCTGTTGGACAAAGTACCAAAAAAATCTCTAGAATCAATTCTAAAGGAAATCAATCCTGAATATTCATCATAAGGACTGATGCTGAAGCTGAAGCTCCAATACTTTGACCACCTGATGCAAAGAGCTGACTCATTAGAAAAGACTCAGATGCTGGGAAGGATTGAAGGCAGGAGGACAGGATGGTTGGATGGCATTTCTGACTTGATGGACATGAGTTTGAGCAAGCTCTGGGAGATGGCGACAGACAGGGAAGCCTGCATACTACAATCCACGGGATCACAAAGAGACACGACCTAGAGACTGAACAACAACAAAGAGTGAAATGCTTTCAAACTGTCCTCAGGAGCTCGGTCAGCTCAATCAAACACCCTGGTTCAGACTGCATTTCAGGCATTTGGATCGCCTGACTTGCTTCTGTTGGGAGGTATAAAAATCTCTCCTCATTTCCTATCGTCAGTTGCAACATGGAATGGCTGCAAATTGTTCAAGCAATTACTGTATCTCACCAACTGGGTGCCTTTGGCCATAAGGGGCCTTCTGGGTTTGCAACAGTTCTGCTGTCGTTTCTCTTCTTTGGCTGATCCTGGTACAAACTGCTGACGGCTCTGAGAGCTGTCCTCTCACGCACTTGCTCGCTGGAAGGGCAGTCACACTCCTGCAAAAATACTGTTTGCTTTTCGATGTGCTGTGATGGTGGGAGTGGAAGGGTGGTGGAAGGGAGGGCAGGGACCAAGGAAATGGCTCACCCCCAGTGCTAATCAAACCCCCACCGATGAGTCCTGTGGACTCTGCCTCCTAATTATCTCTCAAGTTCACCCCTTTCTCTATTCCCATGAATGTTCCCACTATGTTTCTTCAGGCCATTTCATTCTTCAGCTTAAATATCCCAATAACCTTCTCGTTGGTTCCTCTGCCTTTGACCCCAGCTTCTTCCTATTAATTCTCATGGCATTAGTTCTCAGCCAGGGGTGTACCTCCCTCAGTGGCATTTGGAAATGTGTGGGAGTGTTTGGGAGTGTCATGATACAGGTGGGGAGGGGGACATGCAAGCATTAAGGGGGCAGAACCAAGGACCCTGAAATACCTAACACATTCATTTCATATTGCTCTGGTAACGAAATACCACAGACTTAGCAGCTTAAAACAACACCCACTTATTATCTCACAATTCTGTAGGGCAGAAGTCTGGCCAAGGTCTAAAGGACTAAATTTGAAATTTTAGGAGGATCTTGACGTCCTGGGGGAAGAATCCCTGTCCAAGCATAGACAGGTTGTTGGTAGAATTCAGTTCCATGGGATTGTAGGACCAAGGCCCCGGTTTCCTTGCTGGCTATCAGCAGGGATAATTTTCAGCTTCTAGGCGGTCTCCCATGTTACTTGGCTCATGACCCCCTTCACCTTCAAAGCAAGTAATGACAGGTTGAATTCTTCTTACAGCTTGTGCCTCCTGCCTTCTCTTCTACTTCGTTTTTCTCTGACTTCTGCTTTCCTCTTCTATTTTGAAGGCACACGGTGATTAAAGCAAGTCTATGACAGCTCAGGGGGCTTTCCAGGTGGTGCTAGCAGTAAAGAACCTTCCCTGCCAATGCAGGTAGACATAAGAGACGTGAGTTTTGTTCGATCCCTGGGTCAGGAAGATTCCCTGGAGGAGGGCTCAGCAACCCACTGCAGTATTCTCGCCTGGAGAATCCCATGGACCGCAGACCCTGGAGGGCTACAGTCCATGGGGTCGCAGAGTCAGACATAACTGAGCACACAGCATGCACACACCCCAATCTAAGTCCTGTCTTGCAAAAACCCCTCTGCCATGTAAAATGACATGCTCCCAGTTTCTAAGAATTTGAACATGGACATCTTTGGGGAGACATTAATCTGTCAACCACACCTGGAATGAGCTGCACAACAGAGAATTGTTCCACCCAAAATGCCAATAGCAGCCTCCTTGAGAAATATGGAGAGAGCCATTGATCTACAATGCAAATTTGATTGTATCTCTTTCCTGCCTGAGAATCCTTCAGGGAATCTTTATTGCCTTCAAGATGAAATCCAAGGCAGAGTCTAGAAAGAGCTTGAAGACTCATTGTCTCTGTAAGCCCTTAGCTTACATATTATTACTATTCTGCCTTTGCCTCTTGGCTTCAGCCACAGCAAATGATTTTCTGACCATCCTGTGTGTTCTCTTACCTTGAATTCCTTATGAAGGCTTTTTCCTCCACCTGGAGCACTCCCCCAAACTCTCATCCACTTCCCTGAACTAAATTAACTGCAATTCAACGGAGGGCAAAATGACAGGAAGGAAAAGTAGATAATAACTAAAACCAACAGATTACGAGCCCTACAGCAAATCCCCAAGTGGGATAGCAGCGCGGACGCCTGCATCCGCCACTGGCAGTGGGGGTTGGGAAGGGAGCCGCGGAAGCCGCAAGCGGCAGTACTTTCTANTTTTTTTTTTTTGAGTTGATCCCTTTCTTAAATGTGAAGAAAGAGACTCATCAATATAAAGTGACCAAGGTCACACAGTTTATGTGGAAAATTCAGAACTAGAAGCCAGATCCATCCCTTTTGTTTTAACCATATCACCTATGAACTAGGAAGACGGCAGAACTTAGGAACTAGAGGAGACTGGCTTGGCACTTTAGTCCCAATTTCCTCAAGTCTTCATCTCACACCTCCCTATCCACATGCAGTGAAAAATCTCTTTAGACAAATAGGGAACTTCTCTATTCATGAATCAAATATATATAAGCTATGTGATGAAAAGAAATATGTGAATTTAATTTCCAAAAAGATGAGAGGTGATTAGTAATGGCAATTACCTTAAGAATAAATATTATTTGAGTGAGCAGGATACCTAAGTGGTACAAAATCTAGCCTTGAGGTGGAACATCTGTCACCGTAATGCACCAGTTGGGATGCTTGGTTAATTGTACCCAACCCCCAAGACAGCCTCCAATAGCCTTCATCTCTTGGTATCCCTGTCCTTGTGTATTCCCCTCCCATACTAAATCATGGCTGACCCTTATCAACCACAGGATACGGAAGAAGTGACAATGAGTGACTTAAAAGGTTAAGCTATGGCAGACATTTGCACCCTCCACCATGATCTCCTTGCCTGCTTACTCTGGGGGAAGCCATTCACCGTGGCATGAGAGCGCAGGCAGCACTGTGGGGCGGTGTGTGGGAGGAGGACTTGGGATCTCCTCCCAGCAGCCAGTGCCAGTGCCAGTGTACTGCCATGTGACTGAGCCACTTAGGAAAGCTCTTCAGCCCCAATCAAGCCTTTGGGTGACTTCAGCTTCAACCAACAATGGATGGACCAACCAACCCCAAGTCAAGACCACCCAGACAAGCTGCTCCTGAATTCCTGACTCATAGAAACCGTAAGAAATAATAAGTGTATATTGTTACCTTAAGCCACTATATTTTCTAATAATTTATTTTACAGCAATAGACAACAATACAGGTTGCAGGTGACAGACGCCAATTTGAACTGACTTTTAACCTATACATAACTATGGGAAAAGTCTGGGGTTGGTTGGCTTCTGGGAAAAAAGGAACAAGGAACCCAAAAAGAGCCAGAATTCTTTTCTTTTATCTCTCATCTCTGTTTCTCTCTGCATATGTTTCATTCTGTCAGATAAGCTTCCTCCATATGAGAGAAAACACTGTCACCAATATGATCAAGCATTATATCTCAATCTCTACCAACCCAAGTTCTAAAAGCCTGAAAAGTGTTATGATTGTCCTAACACAGATCACATATCCATTCTAGACCAATCAGTGGAGGCCAAGTTGGTGGGATCCATAAGAACACATCCAAACCTCATAATTAGGGTGAGGAAAACATTTCTTAGGAGTGGAATAAGGTGGACAGTTTCATTGTTACTGAAACAGGAGGCCCACTGCCCACTGTGTGTTTGTATAGCAGCATGAGGCACACACATATGCATGCTCAAGGCTGCCCTGTGCAAGGTTGCTTGGTGATAGTTTACATCATTACTTCCATGTGTCATTTTATCACCTGGCCCAAATAACAAACTCCTCACTGGTCAGAAGATCACAGAGAAGTAAATACTGATTTTCAAAGAAGGAGAGGAAAAAGAAAAGAAGACTTAACCCAAAGCAGCTCCGTTTTAGAAAATTCTTGTTAAAATGCTTTCCTTAAAAAAAAAAAAAAAAAAGTTTGCTTAGAAGGTAGGACCTGGAAAATGAAAGAAATGATAATAACTAATGATAACAGACACCATCTATCAAGCATATGTCAGACACACAAGGTTTCTGGATATCACATAATTTGTCCCATCTCGCATGGCAGAGTCCAATTCTTAATCACTATGCTAAATACCAGAAAAAGGAGAGATCATACAAGCCCAAGACTTATCCGAGCTCCATTTTAGCATCTAAGTTAAAGAGTGGTGGAACAAGCTGCTGATTCATTCTCCTGTAGATTCTGTATCCAGCAAGACCTCACCTCAGCACTTCTCCAAGCTCCACCTGGGAGAACTGAACTCCAGCCCACACCAGCTGCTCTTGTCTATGCAACAAACCAGACCCAAGACAAAGGTTTTCAGAATTTTGCTATAGCAAATATCTGCTTAATAAGCTTTGCTAAACAAGTTCCATCTTTGAGTGGCTCTCAGAGGCAATTACATAAAAAGAAAACCCATGTGACTCATTCTGACTGAGGGTAAACCATGTGGAAGCAAAGCTTGTAAGTTTTCATCAAGGCAAGCCTGCCATCATCAGTGACAAGTGAGGCCACCATGCAGTTGAGGACCATGCCTGTGGTATATTAACCATCAACTGTGTCTTGGAGAAGATATATCTCCATCTCATGATTTCTTTATCTGAAAAAGGACCATAAATCTCAGAGTTATTGTGAAGACCAGTTGAGGTAACATTTGTAGAAATATTCAGCACAGTAGTTGATAAATATTGCTGGAATTTGATTTTTATCAGTAGGAATTGGTTTTGTTCTGTTTCACTACGTGAAGCTTTTCTCCTCGAGGAGATTATAAGTTCCTTATGGCAGAGACATTCTCTTATTCCAATTCTGTATTCTGTACACCAGGTCTCCCAGTTGGCTCAGTGGTAAAGAATCTGCCTGCCAATGCAGCATACAGGAGATGTGGGTTCGATGCTTGGGTCAGAAGGACCCCCTGGAGGAGGGCATGGAACCGACTCCAGTGTCCTTGCCTGAATAATCCCATGGACAGAGGAGCCTGGTGGGCTACAGTCCATGGGGTCACAAAGTGTTGGACGTAACTGAGTGACTGAGCACGCACTCTACACATCACCTGTGAGCAGGTAGTGCTTGATGTGCTAACACAGTGGGTTATGCTGGGCTCCATGGGGAGTGCATTAAACAAACCAGCAGGCAGCATGCTTTCAAGACTGCAATATGCCTTCATCTCAACCAGGTAACAATAATACAGATGAACATTTCAAAAACTGGACAGGTATTCAAGCTAACAGGTTCAGTGACGAGCCTATGGATACATATAAATATTTTAATCCTACAAGTCAAAAATAGTGTCTGTAGACACAGGAGGTCAGTTAACAGGACCTACTTTTCCACCACCTGATCTAGGCAACTCTGCCCTCTCTATGACCCCTTTGACAAAAAAAGAAATCCAAGCCAGCCACATTTCAAACCACGTTTCATCCTATTATCTTCCTCAACTGCACAGCTAATTGGACCAAAACTAGCATTTTAAGATAAAACTAGGCATAGAATGACGAATTGGGCCAACCAGATTCTTTCTCTCAGGAACCTGTTTTAGTTCACTTGATCTGTTATAACAAAATACCATAGACTGGATGACTTTTAAACATTTACTCCTCATAATTCAGGAGCCTGGGAAGTCTAAGGCTAAGGTTCTGGCAGATGCAGTGTCTGGTAAGAGCCTCTTCCTCATTGACAGCCATCTTCTCACTCTCACCCCACATGGGAGAAGGAAGGATTCTTAAAGAAGGGGTTTGGTTGGACTCCGGGAGTCGGTGATGAACAGGGAGGCCTGGCGTGTTGCAGTTCATGGGGTCGCAGTCGGAAACGACTGAGGGACTGAACTGAACTGAATACTATCATTCAAACTTCACCTTTGTGACTTAATCACCTTCCAAATACCCCCACCTCCTAATACCATCCCCTTAGGGGTTAAAATTTCAGCAAATAAATTTGAGAAGGGCACAAACATCCAGTCTCTAATAGAATGTGAACTTAGAAATACTTAGAGAATAAGGCAGTGCCAGATGGAAGTTAAACTGAAAGAATACTATTAATACTAGGAGTTGGATTACAATAGGAAATAAACACTGGAGCCAGATGGCCTGGCTCCACGTACCAGCTCTGTTATTTCCCACCTGTGTGATCTGGGGCAAGATACTTTACCTCTTTCTATCTCAGTGCCTTCATCTGTAAAATGGAGTTGACCGTAGAACATGTCTTGTAGGTTTATTGTAAGGATTCGGAGTATATGAATATGGAAAGTGCTTGGAATGAGAGCTGACATATAGTGCCATGCAAGTGATAGCTAGTATTACCAGGTAAACCCCAGGATCAAGGCAAGTCCATGCCGTGCGCAGGCCATTGTGAGAAAGCAGAAACTGTGAGAGACCATAGGAAGCTGGTCAATACTAAGGGAGAATGGAGCATGTGCAGGGAGAAGCCAGGTGTCACAAAGATCCTCCAGCTCATGAGAGAGATACCCAGAGCTTAACCTGACTTGATGACCTTGAAACAATTTCCTTAACATAAACTCCCTGGAGGATGGGCCAACCTTCCTGCTCTCTGAGCTGGTCCACCTAAAGAACCCAACACTTGGTTCAATAAAGGACCCTGAATAGGCAGAAGCATTGTGTCTTTACCACTAGGAAGTTTGCAAAAGTTTGATGGAAATAACGTATTCCATTTTTTTTCTGGTAAATATAATGAGGCTCTGAAAAAAAAAAAACCCATGAGTTTTGCCCCTTACCTTGTCATGAATTTCTGGTGCAAGCCCCAAGTTGGCACCTAAGAGCTTTATATATCTAGTAAAGTGATAACCCTTATCAAAGAGGCAGAGTTTGAAGCAAAGAATGCCTTGCAGCTCCGATAAGCTCCAAGGCGCTGGGCCAGGGTAATGGACCATAGGAGATGGAGCTGGGGTCTGCCAAGCTCAATAATGCAGTATTGTTGCTGCATTAGAAAATGTTTTAATTTACATTTTCTGCAAAATATTTTCACCTCATGCTTTGGCTAAATTAGCTAGTTAAAGTCTGTGAAGTGGCAGTAATTGGAAACAATGGATTTTATATTTTGACATTTATTGTTTTAGTGGAATCTGTTTTACATTTACATCAAACATCCAAGGACCCCTGAAGAAGTTTCTTTTGCTATTACACTGCTATTTAATTCTAATAATGCACTTTGAATCGCGAAGTGTTGATTATAATTATATCACTTCAGAGGGAGTAAGAGATAAGACAAAGATAAACTTCAATAGCAATTGTACCCCCTGTTTTCCCCTTTTTTTGTTGAACTTTCATAAGCTGATAATTTGCTCAATGTATTTTACCCTAATTTTTTTACAGGTTCTTGTTATTGTCTAACTGCTTTATATATTTTGATCTATCTTCACCAAAATGCTACTTGAGAGCAAAGATCATGGTTCATAACCTCATAGTGCTTGCTTTGAATCCAGGCACATAATAAGGATCAAGAAATGTTTGAACGATTATTCAAAATACATTAGTATTATCTTATAAGTGAAGGGAGCAGACTACAGGGAAGGCAGTTGAAAGGACAAAACTCCAGTTTTGCCCTAAAGGACAAAGACTCTTTAGCACTGCCTAAGTTGGAGTGAAAGTGAAAGTGAAGTTGCTCAGTCATGTCCGACTCTTTGCGATCCCATGGACTGTAGCCCACTAGGCTTCTCCATCCATGGGATTCTCCAGGCAAGAGTACTGGAGTGGGTTGCCATTTCCTTCTCCAGGGGATCTTCCTGACCCAGGGATGGAACCCAGGTCTCCCACATTGTAGGCAGATGCTTTACCATCTGAGCCACCATGGAAGTTGGAGTAGGCTGACCCAAAAGTGGTAAGACCTTTGTCCCCAGCAATGTTCATACAGAAATTCATGACCACTTGGTACTGAGGACATCAGCCAGTAATGAAAAAGTTTGGAGTCAAAAAGGATTGAGTTGGACCCTTTGCTCTGTACCTTAAAACTGCAACCATAGCCAAGTTACTTACTCTCTCTAAGTCTGTTTCATCTTGCAATGGGAGAAACAGTCTATCTCTTATGAAAATTGAGGAAACCAGATGTCCTGAGGGGCCCCCAAACATTCAGTGGTTCTTTCTCCCTTAAGATAGTCCACATCTTTCAAGATGGTGGAAGGTCAAAAAGTACCATTTCATTTTTGACTTTGATACTTAGAGAAATATAGCCTGAGCAAGGGCTTCCCTGATGGCTCAGTTGGTAAAGAATCCATCTGCAAAGCAAGAAACTGCCTGCATGAGACATGGGTTTGATCCCTGGGTCAGGAAGATCCTGTGGAGAAGGAAATGGCAAGCCACTCCGGTACTCTTGCTTGGGAAATCCCATGGACAGAGGAGCCTGGTGGGCTACGATCCATGTGGTTGCAAGAGTCAGACATGACTTAGTTACTAAACCACCAGACTGAGCAAAGTTTTAAAATAAAATTCAAAGGTAACCACTAGAAATAAAAATAAAATGTATAATGGCACCCCACTCCAGTACTCTTGCCTGGAGAATCCCATGGACGGAGGAGCCTGGTGGGCTGCAGTCCATGGGGTTGCTAAGAGTCAGGCATGACTGAGCGACTTCACTTTTCACTTTCATGCATTGGAGAAGGAAATGGCAACCCACTCCAGTGTTCTTGCCTGGAGAATCCCAGGGATGGGGGAGCCTGGTGGGCCACCGTCTATGGGGTCGCACAGAGTCGGACACAATTGAAGCGACTTAGCAAGCAATACTTTCCAAATCATTGGAGAAACTGAACATAACTGAGAATACAGGAAGAAAGAAGAAAATCTAAGATGATAGAGATAAATGATATAAAAATAACATATTTATTAGTGCAAATAAAAATAATGATGTCAGGACCCATAGCAAAGACCTTATATACTTTATATCATTTACTTCTCCTGTATCCCTGAGACTAGCATCATTATCAGTTGTGCTCATTCTACAGGTAAGAAAACTATGGCTTAGGGAAGTAAAAAATTACTAAATTTATCTAAATTTGAACCATGGCAGCCTAACTGTAAAGTACATCACCCTAAACATTACGCCATCCTGTAGGAACAACAGAAGGGTGCCTATGTCTAGATGTTTAAATATGTTCACAGATTTATACTGGTAGGAGAGAAAGGATCATAAATAAATGAAAATGTTAGATAGTGTTTTTTTCTAGGTAGTGGGATTATGAGCAATCTTAATTTTCTTTTTTGCCATTGTCCATATTTTTTGAAATTTTCTGCGGTGAGCATATATTTTTATAGTCAGGGGAAAGACTATAAAATTTACAACAAATTGTTTTTTTTCTTGTTATACTAGGAAGCCTTAAGTCACGGTATAAAATTCTTGAGATTTTCATGGGATTTANCCATATTTTTTGAAATTTTCTGCGGTGAGCATATATTTTTATAGTCAGGGGAAAGACTATAAAATTTACAACAAATTGTTTTTTTTCTTGTTATACTAGGAAGCCTTAAGTCACGGTATAAAATTCTTGAGATTTTCATGGGATTTATGCTTCCTGGGGGAAAGTGGTTCCAAAGTGCTCTTATTATTTCTTCCAGTGGAGCCAGAATTAAAACTAGTAGATGAAACTGTTTGTTTTGTATGTCTAGTATATGGACTTAAAAAGAAAAAAAGAGAAGGTTTTAAGTCAAAAAAATATTCAATAATCTCTCATCCTCTGTTATAATTCAAGTCAAAGTAAAAAAATCTAAATACAGTTGCCAGAAAGTTCTATGATGAAGCTGAAGCACTATTGTAAAGCTTGTCTCATCTGAGAAGTTCAGAGAGAACCCCCACGTCCAGGAAAAGCTCCCCCCACATACCAGTCACGTGGTCACACAGTAGCATATTATCCCTCAAAGTATTTCCACTCCACCAAACCAAGAAATTGCCAGAAAGCATCCTAGTGTTGAGTTCACTCCTTCTGCAATGAGGAAATTGAGATCTTGAAGGGCTATATCCCTTTGTTTCCAGCATTACCTTCCTAGACTAAGCTAGGGTTATCACTTTATCACTCACCTGGATTCCTCCCAATGGATTAGACTTGGCTCCACCCCAGCTTTCTTAAATTCACTTACCACCAAGCTGATGACCCCACTTTCTCACTCACGGGTTCTCACTCACTGTTCTTAAAGAACAGTGTTCTTACAATGTTTGACAAGGTCCTCCATAACCTGACTCCCTCCCTTTCAAGATTATCTAAATCACCCTCTTTAGTTCTCTAAGTTCCAACTACACTCTTCTTTCTGTTTCCCAAACTTGCCATTCTACATCTGACCAAGGAATCTTCACAGGTACTCTCTTCCTCTACCTGCCATTCCTCTGGATAATTTGCACACAGAAGCTTTCCCAGACTCTAGTCCAAGTCAGATTCCTTTCACCCATCATCTACATGTCCCGCCTAGAACTCATCACAGTTGTAGCTTTACATTTCTATATTTTCTCCCTACTAGGTTGTAAATCCCATGGAGTAAGGATACATCCATCACCAGCACTGGCCTCATGCCTGCCACATTGTATGACTCCATCAACATTTGTTAGATGAATGAATAGGTGGCACACAGGGAGTCAAGGACAGGGCAAGGTCAGTGCTTCAACCCACAGTTCTTATTTTACACTTTGGGGGACAGAAAAAGGAATTTCTGGAATCCCAGGAATTTGTCCACCCAATATTGTCTAAAATTGCTTATTCCTCTCCTATCTTAGTGAAACAGTTTTAGAACCAGCTGGGGCTTCACAAAGCAGAAATAGAGACACAGACATAGGGAACAAATGTATGGATACCAAGGGGGAAAGGCATGGTGGTGGCATGCATAGGAAGCTTGGGATTGACTATATATTCTATTGATGCATGTGTGTTAGTCACCTGGTCATGTACGACTCTTTCTGACCCCATAGACTGTAGCCTGCCAGGTCTCCTCTCCATGGGATTCTCCAGCAAGAATACTGGAATGGATTGCTATTTACTTCTCCAAGGGATTTTCCTGACTCAGGGATGAAACCCAGGTCTCCTGCATTGCAAGAAGATTCTCTACCATCTGAGCTATAGGGAAGTTTATAAAATTAGATAACTTATGAGAACCTACTGTATACCAAAGGGAACTCCACTCAGTGCTCTGTGGTGACCTAAATAGAAAGGAAATTCAGAAAAGAGGGGATCTATGCATGCATAAAGCTGATTCACTTTTCTGTACAGTAGAAATTAACACAACATTGCAAAGCAATTATACTCCAATTAAAATTGTAAAAAAAGAATATGCAGGTGTTAAAGCTATGCATCAAGCCATTTACAGTGCAAAACAATAAGACGTGACACTGTGATAACAATAAAAAAAAGAATCAGTTTAGGCATTAGAAGTCATCTAATCCAAGCTTCTCATTTTATAATCAAAGAAACAGGGGTCCAGAGAAGTTACATGGTTTTCTCTATGGTACACACCAGTAGTAATAGAATGAAAACCCAAAACTAGGACTCTAGCATTGTTTGTAGAGAACCCATTATCTCTTCCACACAGGGCTGCCTTTATCCATTCATCATCAGTTCAGTTCAGTTCAGTCACTCAGTTGTGTCCAACTCTGCAACCCCATGGACTGCAGCATACCAGGCCGCCCTGTCCATCACCAACTCCTGAAGCCTGCACAAACTCATGTCCATCAAGTCAGTGATGCCATCCAACCATCTCATTCTCTGTCGTCCCCTTCTCCCCCTGCCTTCAATCTTGCCCAACATCAGTGTCTTTTTCAATGAGTCAGTTCTTCACATCAGTTGGCCAAAGTATTGGAGTTTCAGCTTCAGCATCAGTCCTTCAAATGAATATTCAGGACTGATTTCCTTTACGATTGACTGGTTTGATTTCCTTATGGTCCAAGGGACTCTCAAGAGTCTTCTCCAACACCACAGTTCAAAAGCATCAGTTCTTCAGTGCTCAGCCTTCTTTTTGGTCCAACTCTCACACCCATACATGACTACTGGAAAAACCATAGCTTTGACTAGACAGCCCTTTGTCAGTAAAGCAATGTCTCTGCTTTTTAATATGCTGTCTAAGTTTGTTACAGCTTTTCTTCCAAGGAGCAAGTGTCTTTTAATTCCATGGCTGTGGTCACCATCTGCAGTGATTTTGGAGCCCAGGAAAATAAAGCCTCTCACTGTTTCCATTGTTTCCCCATCTATTTGCCATGAAGTGATAGGACCAGATGCCATGATCTTCCTTTTTTAAATGCTGAGTTTTAAGCCAGCTTTTTCACTCTCCTCTTTCACTTTCATCAAGAACCTCTTCAGTTCCTCTTTGTTTTCTGCCATAAGGGTTATGTCATCTGCATATCTGAGGTTATTGATATTTCTCCCAGCCATTCATCATAGTTCAAGCCAAATACTTTTTTTTATTTCCTCCTGACTTCTCTCAAAATCTACCTTTCCACCCTCAACTCCAAGTCCCCATTGAATTTTTTCATATTATTTAGAATTGCAAAATTACTAGCTTGTGTTTGGTTTAACATCCGTGACATTCTGAAGTCTCAATAAATCAACCAGTGACAAAAAATGTGTTCAGTCCCTCCTGCATTTTCAGAACTAATCTGGGTACTGCAGGCAATAAAGGAAAGACACAAATGTCCTTATATCCATCAAAAAACAGAAAGGCTTTTTAACGACATAGTTTGCACAACTAACACTATTACTAGAAGGGGAAAAAGACAGTAGTGATGATAATCAAGTTTTTTAATATAGACCCTAAGTGCTACAGGAATTCAGCTAAAGAAAGACAAGGAAGATTGAATACAGAAAGTAAAAACTGATTTGGAGCTTGAAGGAAAGGAAGAACTTGGACCTGCAGAGAGGAGAAAGAAAAGCACATCACCATCTCCAACAAAGGATAGTGTCTCAATAAGCCTCATCAGCATGTTTTGTAAAATATCAACCAAATGAAGATCAGGGCCAAGGACAATGATGTGAGAAAAAACAAGGGCATGATTCCACAGAGACAACTGACAGAGAAGTTAGGGAGGTTTGGAGTATGGCTCTTAGACTCTGCTATGACCTCTCTACCATCATCTTGTCCAGATGTCAGTATCAAAAGTTAATAATCACGTTACCCATTATTGAACTCTAACTACACAGAATGCATTCTGTTGTGCTTTGCATATATCATCTCACTCACTCTCACTTAATCCTCCCAATACTTTTATGAGAATAGATAATGTTATTATCCTCACTTTCTATGAGAAAACTGAGGCTTTGGCAGAGTGAACAACTTGTGATGGAAGTTTACACGGCTGGATTACATAAATCCAGAGTCTCAACTCAAAATTTCTGACCTCATCTCAGAGCCTGAGCAACAATAAAGACAACTCAGAAGTTTCCAACATCATTTTTAAAAACCTAAATAATAGCAAAAGCAGGAACTGAGACCATCCATTCTACCTACTACAGATAATTATAGGCAATGTTTTTGAGTTGTGTGGGAATAGAGAGATGCAAAAAAGTCAGTTCCCACAACTTTATGGTATCAAAATTTCATTAGTTTAAAATCATTAAGTCAAAACTAAGAGGGGGGGGAAGCTTAAGTGTAAATGAATTGGTGACCCCCAAAACACTGAATTGTTCCTCTTGATGTTACTAACAATAACAGTGTTTTAACACACGCATTATGTGTAACAGACATAGAGGATGTAAACTGCAGCATCAAAGGAAAGAAGAAAGGGAGGGAGGGAGAGGGAAGATCCAAAAAATTGCCTTCTGTTACTGTCAAAGGATGCCAGCCACGGCCTACCTCCCCGCAACCTCCAGTAATGTGAGTTGACAACAGCGACACCTCCTGGCTAAACAAATTCAGTCTCCTACAGGATTTTCTTTTGCTCACTCACTGCAAATTACTCTTGACTCTTCTTGTTGCCACCAGGCGTAATTTTCTTTCCCTTATCTGCAAAAGTGTACACTGACACGGTCCATCCTCAACCTCAGAAACTCAACAGTGCAGGGCCGCCCTGACCCCAGAACTCCACTACTGAAAGCCACCCCCACCCCGCCCCACCTGGTTTCATCCTGAACACTTCAGCATGATTAGCCCAGAGACCCAACTCACAGTCTTCCCACTTACAGTTGCATTAAATATAAATAAAGCAAACTAAATACCAGCTACTGAAAAATAGTTCAATTAAACCCTACAGTGAGAATGCCTCTTGATTTTAATGTGCTTGATCCCCTGGGAAACATGGTTGGTGTATGCCTTTCTTTTCTTGTAGAATGCTTTTTTGGCTTCAGACTTGTGTAAATCATACAGCCACCGAAAAGAATAAGAGATGTTGGCTTTATTGTTAACCAGAAGCAGGAGAAGATTTTTTTAATGAGTGTGGAAGGTATTGTTTCATCTCATTTGCAGAACATTCTAGGGCATGATCCCTGTGGTTACTCGCCTTGATAATAGATTATTGGAAAATACAGTAGGGTGTTTTGTCCCTTGTTTGAAAGCAGTGCAGCATTTTGTTTGTTAAACTAGACCACAGAATAGACATAGCTGAAGGAGAGAGGAATTGGCCAATCACAAGAGAGAGTAGAGAGTTCAGACCCCATGGTATTCTCAAATTTTATAAAATAACTGAAGACATCTCTTGTTCTCTCTAAAAGGAAGGCATTCAGCATTTCAAAGCATGAAGATTTACCTTGAAACTGGGTTTGCTTCTATTCCATTCACAGTCTGCACAATGTGAGTGTTTGGCTAACTAAACTTTGTAAGTTCACAGGTTGGAAAATATCTATGAACTTCCCCTTAGTTATGCTTTTATTTTGAAAAGACTCTTCCGAGAGACATGCACACAAATTCTCAGGTGCACTTGCATCCCAAATTAATAAAAATTCAAACCCTAGCTCCTTCCCACATCTAGCAATTCTTTTGGCAAATAAACCTTGGAGATTAGATTATGTCTTTGCTATGCATGAACAGAAAACACTTGTATTAGAGAGAACAAAAAGCCCTTCAAAGTGATCAAAAAGGAAAAGGCAGTTGGGCTGAGGAGGGTATGTTTTTGCTTCTGTCTTGCTTTTCAGTGAAAATTGTGGCTGAAATTTCAACTTCATTCTGACACAGTGATGATTTTAAACATGGGCCTTTGAAATCATTCATGCAAAAGTGAACTGTGGTGGGGGAAGGGGGAGAAATTCCTAAGCTCTCTGCTTGCCTTAAAACACACGTGAAGATAGACAACAGGACTAGAAGAACGTGTTTTATGATGAATACAGTATCAAAACGACAGCTCTGGATCAAGTCCGCACATTATATACAAATAACAAATATATGTTTAGATTTCTTAAGTAGTTCATTCTTTTTGCCATCAGTGAATAAGTTCTGTGCAATGGGTTAGGCAAAATGCTAGGTGTGGTGAACAAGGATGACCCTCAAGTGAGATCAGTCTGGTGGGAGAACAATCGGCTGTTTGGGACACACACACACTAAAAAATCATTCATTGTTTATCTGAATTTCAGGTTTAACTAAGTGTCCTGGATTTTTATCTATTATATCTTATAACTCCCAGAGAAGGTAAATGGGACTATTTCAACACAGCATAAAGTGAAAAGTGTGATCTGAGTGGTAAAGAAGTGTATAAGGAGATATTGGTAACCCTGACTTGGGAACCAGGATCTGAAAGATGAATAGGAGTTAATCAGGAAAAGAGAAAGAGGGAAGGGATTTCAAGAGAAGGTGCAAGTTCTTCTAAGTTCACAGGGAGTCTAAGAGACTGGCACCTGTCCCAGTTTTTCAGAATGAGAGGGCACAGTGTGACAAGGCAGGGGAAATGAGCAGATGCCAAACCATGGGGACCCTATAGAAGCATTTGGCCACTTTGAGGACAGAGGAAAGTTGTAAAGATTTCTAGGCGGAGGCATTATACAAACAGATATACGATTCTGGGTGGATGGTGGAAAATAGATTGACAGCTGGCAAGACGGGAAGCGAGGAAACCACTTGAAATAAGTTACCTAAGGGATGCTGTTGACTTGAACTAAAATCCTAGCAATGGGGATGTAGGAAGTTGGTAAATTAGAAAGACACTTGTCATAGAAATAGAATAGGAGATAGGCACAAGAAGCTTTGGTGATCAACTGGATATGGAGCTGTTGAAAAGGAAGGAATGAATTATAATAAAAAATGACATGAATTGAGCACTTACTATAAATCAGTCACTATGCTGACTGCCACATATATATACATCCAACTCTGACAAGTCTGTGAAATAGGTACTATTTTCCATGTTTTATAAATGAGAAAAAAAATGAGACTTGGAGACAAATAAGTAATTAGCCTGTAAAACAAGTAAGTAGTCCAGTAAGGACGATGACCAGATTTGGAGGTTGGGCTGAGTGCTGAACAATGAGATGAGATTAGACTCTCATGAGATGAGATTACCACTGAATGAGATTATAAACACAGGAGGCACACACTTGTGGGAAAGATGTTGAGCTGCTTTTTACAGTTATTGAGCCTTAGGTACCTGGAAATGATGTCTGAAGGAGACTGGGTAGATGGGTTTAGAGCTCAACCAAAGGACTGGACCAGGGATAGAGACCATGGAGTCAGCAAGGTAACAATCAAAATTGAAAGTTTAGATAAAATGAGTGTATAGGTAACTATGAGAGTAGAAATAAGCTGACCTAGAGAAGAGAATGAGAATGAGACCAGAAAGGGATCTAGTGAAGATCAAGGGTCTGATGTGACCAAGGTAGCAAGAGAAAGACCAGGACACTGTGCCAAAGAAGAAAAGAGGACATTCTAAGATGTAGGACGTGTCAGTCCTGTGATATGACCTATGTGAGATGTGATTCTGTACACATTCTGTACACAGAAAAGAAGTTTCAAAGCTAGTTCATTGAAAGAAAAGGAGTTAAATTAGTACTTTTAGGGTATATACTGGTATACAAGGAGAAATGAATACAGCAGGAGAGAGAGGAGGCTGGGAGTGTAAACTGCTGTGTATTCTTGATGATCCAGTGACTTTACTCCAGATAGGAGTAAAGTGAATTTCAGTAAAGACTCTAGTAAAGACTACTTCAGTAAATTCTCCAGGCTAGAATACTGGAGTAGGTAGCCTTTCCCTTTTTCAGGGGATCTTCCTAATCAAGGAATCAAGCCTGGGTCTCCTGCATTGCAGGTGGATTTTTTACCAACTGAGCTATCAAGGAAGCCCAATTCAATAAAGACTAAACTGGACATTTTCAATTCAGTTCAGTTGCTCAGTCATGTCTGACTCTTTGCGACCCCATGAACTGCAGCACACCAGGCCTCCCTGTACATCACCAACTCCAAGAGTTCACCCAAACTCATGTGCATGGAGTCGGTGATGCCATCCAGCCATCTTATCCTTGGTCGTCCCCTTCTCCTCCTGCCCCCAATCCCTCCAAGCATCAGGGTTTTTCCAGTGAGTCAACACTTCGCATGAGGTGGCCAAAGTACTGGAGTTTCAGCCTTAGCATAAGTCCTTCAAATGAACACCCAGGACTGACCTTCTTTAGGATGGAATGGTTGGACCTCCTTGCAATCCAAGGGACTCTCAAGAGTATCCTCCAACACAGCAGTTCAAAAGCATCAATTCTTCAGTGCTCAGCTTTTTTCACAGTCCAACTCTCACAACTATACCTGACCACTGGAAAAACCATAGCCTTAACTAGATGGACCTTTGTTGGCAAAGTAATATCTCTGCTTTTGAATATGCTATCTAGGTTGGTCATAACTTTCCTTCCAAGGAGTAAGCGTCTTTTAATTTCATGGCTGCAATCACCACCTGCAGTGATTTTGGAGCCCCCCCAAAATAAAATCTTACACTGTTTCCACTGTTTCCCCATTTATTTCCCATGAAGTGATGGGACTGGATGCCATGATCTTCGTTTTCTGAATGTTCAGCTTTAAGCCAACTTTTTCACTCTCCACTTTCATCAAGAGGCTTTTTAGCTCCTCTTCACTTTCTGCCATAAGGGTGGTGTCATCTGCATATCTGAGGTTATTGATATTGCTCCCGGAAATCTTGATTCCAGCTTGTGTTTCTTCCAGTCCAGTGTTTCTCATGATGTACTCTGCATACAAGTTAAAAAAGCAGGGTGACAATATACAACCTTGACGTACTCCTTTTCCTATTNTATCTGAGGTTATTGATATTTCTCCCGGCAATCTTGATTCCAGCTTGTGCTTTTTCCAGCCCAGCGTTTCTCATGATGTACTCTGCATAGAAGTTAAAAAAGCAGGGTGACAATATACAGCCTTGACGTACTCCTTTTCCTATTTGGAACCAGTCTGTTGTTCCATGTCCAGTTCTAACTGTTGCTTCCTGACCTGCATATAGGTTTCTCAAGAGGCAGGTCAGGTGGTCTGGTATTCCCATCTCTTTCAGCATTTTCCACATTATTGTGATCCACACAGTCAAAGGCTTTGCCATAGTCAATAAAGTAGAAATATGTTTTTCTGGAACTCTCTTGCTTTTTCAATAATCCAGCAGATGTTGGCAATTTGGTTTCTGGTTCCTCTGCCTTTTCTAAAACCAGCTTGAACATCTGGAAGTCCATGGCTCACGTATTGCTGAAGCCTGGCTTGGAGAATTTTGAGGATTACTTTACTGGCATGTGAGATGAGTGCAATTGTGCAGCAGTTTGAGCATTCTTTGGCATTGCTTTTCTTTGGGAATGAAATGAAAACTGACCTTTTCCAGTCCTGTGGCCACTGCTGACTTTTCCAAATTTGCTGACATAGTGAGTGCAGCACTTTCACAGCATCATCTTTCAGGATTTGAAATAGCTCAACCGGAATTCCATCACTTCCACTAGCTTTGTTCATAGTGATGCTTTCTAAGGCCCACTTGACTTTGCATTCCAGGAGGTCTGGCTCTAGATGAGTGATCACACCATCGTGATTATCTGGGTCATGAAGATCTTTTTTGTATAGTTCTTCTGTGTATTCTTGCCACTCTTCTTAATATCTTCTGCCTCTGTTAGGTCCATACCATTTCTGTCCTTGTAAGGGAAAGATATACTCTAAATTGGATCTGAGAAAGTCATTGATTCAGTCCCCTGTCTTCATCAAATACATTTCTTTTTCACTTATGCCTTCTTTTCTATTACTACAGTTTATAAGCACCTTCATAGGTATGTAATGTTCATTTTTGTGCAATAAAAAGCCTATGCTTCCTCCCCTGTACATCCCAGGGCTTGCTTCCCTTTTCTCCTCCAAGCTGCCTATTCTAATCTGCAACTCTCTTGTGACCTGAGCACAAACTCCTGAATTTTGCTTTCTGGTTGCTGCTTTCCTCATTACCACTGCTTTTTCCTTCTAAGCTGTTCCCACACTGTTCAGCTCATTTGCTGAATACTTCACCATCCCTGTTAACTACCTCCTGAATCAAGATCACTTCTTCTAAGGCTGTCCTCCCAGCAAGGGAATCTCAGGTCATAGCTATACCTCTGCCAACCCCTGATTCCACTGAGCATGCCTTTCTAATTCTCATTCTTTGTGGGATACAACAGGCTATCTCTCCACAAACCCTGGTTTAGGAAAGAACTAAATACATGCCTTTCCAGAAGACCAACAGAAGTGACAGTTCTAAACTCTGACTTTCTGGAGCATCCTGTTCATTGCCTGCCCCTGTCATGAAGCCACACAGTGAGGGGAGGAAGCAGAGCTGGTTGCCTCCAAGGGATTACAAGGTCTAAGTGCTCATTCTCTAACAGTGGGGTGAGTAATGACCACAAAGGATCTAGGTTACACCACAGGAGACCAATATCCAAAGGACAAATAGCTATCTAGGATATCCATTAAAATTATGGATAATCCAAAACTGGTCTCTGCTAGAAGTATTTTTAAAAATTTTTTAAAAAGTAAACAGAAAAGAAGAAAATATCCTCTTATTTCTGAGAGAGATCAGAATATGCTCCCTAAAATATGTCACTTTGATACAGTGATTATTTTGTACTGAATGTAATTAAGAAATAGCAGACANGAATTTTCCACAGTTTATTGTGATACACACAGTCAAAGGCTTTGGCATAGTCAATAAAGCAGAAATACACATACACTACATAGTATATTAGAAGGTCATGTGCTCTACAAAAAATGAAAAAGTGCATCATAGAAGGGAGATAAGGACTGTAATGGTGGATCAAGACAGCAGTTAGATGATAAAATTTGATGTATGCATGTTCCCTGCTGGATTGTGATCTTCTTGAAGGCAGCAATCATGCTTTATCCGTTGTTTTATGTCCAGAGTTTACCCAGTGCTTTGTACATGGTGGATTATCATTTATTTATCTGTTACTTCAATAAGTATCTATTGAGGAGTGATTGTCCCAGAGATGATGCTAGGCAGTATGAATAATAATAATAGCAATATTTGTTAACTGTTTATTCTGTACCAATGACTTCCATTTCATAGATGAAAAAGCAGAATATCAGGGAGGTTAAAAAAAAATCATACTAGTCCAAGGCCACAGTGCTAATGAATGGCTGAGCCAGGGTTTGAACACAGCCAGTCAAAGTCTAAAACCTAAAATCTTAGCCACATTACACCAGCTCTGTAGCTCCTGTTCTCAAGTATGCAAAACTAATAGATAGGACAAATATTAACAAATAAGAGTAACCAACCATCCTTGTTTGCCCAGGACTATCCTAGTCTCAGTACTGGAAATCTGGCATTGCAGGAAATACCTCAGTCTCAGGCAAATTGGAATTTGTTCAATCTAAATCTCAAATTGTTCAAATTATGTTTTTTCAACTAGGCCTACTCTGTCCTTCAAATCTGCCCTCCTGCACCACTCCTATACCCTGAACTACTTTTTCCTATCATATTCACTATCTTATAACAAACTATATAATCTGCTTATTTGTTTTGTTCAGCATTTCTTGACTGTCTATCAATTAAAGTGTAAAGCAAGCACCCAGAACAGTACCCAACACTCAAACAGTTGGTTTCTAACACCCAAGAATGCAGATATGCAGATGATACCACTCTAATGGCAGAAAGCAAAGAGGAACTAAAGAGCCTCTTGATGAGTGTGAAAGAGGAGAATGAAAAAGCTGACTTAAACTCAACATTCAAACAGCTAAGATCATGTCATCTGGTGCCATCGCTTCATGNTATGCAGATGATACCACTCTAATGGCAGAAAGCAAAGAGGAACTAAAGAGCCTCTTGATGAGTGTGAAAGAGGAGAATGAAAAAGCTGACTTAAACTCAACATTCAAACAGCTAAGATCATGTCATCTGGTGCCATCGCTTCATGGCAAATAGAAGGGGAAAAAGTGGAAGCAGTGACAGATTTTCTCTTCTTGGGCTTCAAAATCACTGCAGATGGTGACTGCAGCCATGAAATTAAGTTGCTTGCTTCTTGGAAGGAAGGCTATGACAAACCTAGACAAGCATATTAAAAAGTAAAGACATCACTTTGCCAACAAAGGATCATATCATCAAAGCTATGGATTTTCTAGTAGTCATGTATAGATGCGAGAGTTGGACCATAAAGAAGGCTGAATGCCAAAGAATTGATGCTTTCAAATTGTAGTGCTGGAGAAGCTTCTTGAGAGGCCCTTTGACATCAAGAAGATCAACCCAGTTAATCCTAAGGGAAATCAACCCTGAATACTCCTTGCTGAAGCTGAAGATCCAGTACTCTGGCCACCTGATGTGAATAGCCGACTCATTGGGAAAGACTCTGATGATGGGAAAGATTGAAGGCAAAAGGAGAAGAAGGCAGTAGAGGATGAGATGATTGAATGGCATCACTGATTCTATGGACATGAACTTGGATGAACTCCAGGAGATGGTGAGGGACAGGGAGGCCTCGCACACTGCAGTCCATGGAGTCATGAAGAGCTGGACAAAACTTAGTGACTAAACACCACCAACAACTCAAGAATGAGTGACCCGGCATGGTCAAGTGTCCTTAAGGAAATAAGCCTCTCATTTTATGGAGTTACCAAGGAGGGTCAAGAAACCCCTTCCTGGAGGAACTATGGCTAACTCAAAGCCTGAGTAGCAGTTTGATCAGTTGACCAGGAGGAACCGAAGGGTATGGGAAAGGTATNTGTCCTTAAGGAAATAAGCCTCTCATTTTATGGAGTTACCAAGGAGGGTCAAGAAACCCCTTCCTGGAGGAACTATGGCTAACTCAAAGCCTGAGTAGCAGTTTGATCAGTTGACCAGGAGGAACCGAAGGGTATGGGAAAGGTATTCTGAACAGAGTGAGTGAAAATCACAAAAGCCTAACTGGCATGGTGCTGTAAGTATATATATATATATATGGGATGTGGGATGCTAAGACGTTTGGAGTTGCTGGGATACAAGAAGCAAGGCAAGAACTGGCCAGAGATAAGGGTAATAATATAAGCAGAAAATATATTGGGGTTTCTGTTTGTATTTAGGATAAAGTCCAAGCTCTCAACATACAAAGTCCTTTTTTTTTTTTTCAATCTAAACCTGGAAGCTTCCTTTACTGCTTCATGAATCCTTCATTCCAGTCAAGCTAGACAATCTACTATTCTCTGTTCATACTCTAGATGGTCCTGCCTTTTATGTCTTTATAGAGAAATACCACTATCTAAAGGGGCTTCTCCAGAGAAGGCAATGGCACCCCACTCCAGTACTCTAGCCTGGAAAATCCCATAGATGGAGGAACCTGGTGGGCTGCAGTCCATGGGGTCGCACAGAGTTGGACACGACTGAAGCGACTTAGCAGCAGCAGCAAAGGGGCTTCTCAGGTGGTGCTAATGGTAAAGAACCCACCTGCCAATGCAGGATACCTAAGATGTGCGTTCAACCCCTGGGTCAGGAAGATCCCCTCGAGGAAGACATGGTAACCCACTCCAGTATTCTTGCCTGAAGAATCCCATGAACAGAGGAGCGTGGTGGGCTATAGTCCATGGCGTCGCAAAGAGTCAGACACAAATAAAGTGACTTAGCACTCATGCACTACTTTTTAAAATGCTCTTCCTCTCCAGCTTCTCAGGTGCTCTCCTTCAAAGTACAATTTAAAACCACCAAGGCCTTGCAAAAGCAGTAGCTCTTCCTCTCTGAAGCCTCAGAACTATTCGTCTGCATCTCCAACTCCTGCCTGCTTTCTTCTCTCTGTCAAGGTTACTTTATGCAGAATATTTACCCCTGTCTACCTCTGACCTCCCACCTCCTCTGAGAACTTTGGCTTCTATCTGCTCCACGAAATCATGTGCTTCTACCTCAAGACTTTGGCACTGGTGTTCCTTCTGCCCAGGAAACAATCCTTCAATATCTTCACTTGATCCATTTTTTCTCATCATTCAGATATGCTGCTCAGAGAAGCATCCTAGAACTCTTCTGCAGTCCCAGTCACTCTATCATGTTACCTCTGTATTCATTTCTCTATAGAACTCATCAGCACTTTTTTGTTTCTTGCCTGCATTGCACAGCTTGCAGGATACTGGTTCCTAGACCAGGGATTGAACCTGGACTCCAGCAGTGAAAGCACTGACTCCTAACCACTGGACTGCCAGGGAATTCCCTCATCAGTACCTATGTTAAAATGTGTTCACTATTGATAGAATGCAAGCTCAATGAGAGCAAGGACCTTGTCTGGTTTGCATCCTACTGACTCAGTGCTTATAACACACAATAGGATATGTGTAATAATATGCATGGAAAGGTTAAAAAGCTCAGGGCCTCTGTTAGCTCACCTGCTACCTTGAGAATAGAGAAATCCCTTTCTGTCTTTGAACACCCAATCAATTGCACACAGTCCTTTTCCTAATGGATAGTAGTCATTCAAATACTTATTAAATGAACGAACAAGAGTTCTCTAGATACATTCTAATGATAAAAACTCTACATACCAATGACTTTTAACACTTGCTGCCTATTAAAATCACTTGGAGACCTTCTTAGAAATGCCAAAATCTTCGTTCTACCCTCTGACATTCTAATTCAATTGACTTGGGAAGGGGCTTAGGCATCAACATATTTTTAAAGCTCCTCATAAGATTCTAATGGAGAGCTGAGGTTGAGAACTGCTCTAAACCCTACAAAAGAATGCTAAGTTAACAAAATGTTGAATTCCAAACAAGCTTCTGGGCATGGCCATTGATTTAACTCTTGAATTGCTCTTCATGAGGAATTGTGAGCAAGTGCCCTCTTTGCAAAGGCCTGCTGAAAGAGAACACTTGGAAGGAAAAAAAAGAGAGAGAGAGATTTTGGTGCCATACACTGAAGGAGGTGGCCTTTCAAAGCAAACACTTCTTAGAGCCATCTACTGTTCACAATTTCTTTGAAAAATTCATTGGCTATAGCACATGTAGGCCCCCACAAGTCAGAGAGGGAAAATGCATACTGTGTCATAAAGGCATTTGCTATCATTCTTGTAGTGATTTGGCAGCTTTATGCAAAAAGGTGGATTATACCTCCCTATCATAGTATTAATATGAATGTGTAAGCCCATTGTGTTCAGGATTCAGTAGACTTGCAATGATTTAGGCAGAGAGGGTGTTTGTGAAGCAGAAGAAAGCCTGCCTAATTAGGAAACAAGGACCAGGAAAATAAATAAAGGGGTTGAACAAAGTCAGCTCTGGCTCTAATTTGCCTGGAGACATCCTAACACTTGCTGCAAAATAAATCGAATTTTTGCTGTATACATTCAATATTTGTTAATAAGCTGCCAGCTAGCAGGTTTTTCTTTTTTTCCCCCTGTGTTTCCTGCACATACAGGGAATGGCGTGCATACTGTCAGGCTGGCAAATGCAATAAGCAACATGAAGGCAACTCCCAGGCTATGGAGGGACAGCATGGGCCAGGAGAAGATTGTCCCCAACTTGAAAAAATGGAGGAGGGGTGAGAGGAAGGGGGAGTACAGTACAGGAGAGATCCTTGGGTTTCACATACTATCTTGGGAGGAAAATATGATCTTTAGAAGCAATTTGACAGGGAATTTCTATCCTGCTAGTCTGGGTTAGCGTTTTCTGAATGTGATAAATAACAGGGCTCTCGGATAGCCAATTTTTTCTTTATTTTGATACCCTTACTGCAGTAATCATGCCTCTTGTCAAGTGTTATAAAGATAAAGACAAATGTTCCCTATTGCTATTCTGTCAATGCAGCTCAAGCCGAGCCCAAGAAAGGCACTCTGGCCAGATATGTGGAACGTACCATTTGTCTTATCTCCATCATAGATTGAGACACATCCTGTTCCAACAGGATCCTCAGGTCAGAAAAATAGAAACCCACTGCTGACAGGGTTGAGGCTTTGCCTGCTCTAGAAGCCAGCACCCCATGCATGTTCCCCCCATGCTGACACGGAGATTTATCTTCCTTTTCTGGGTCTATCGATTAGACTGTGAAACATATCTGTAAGGTCAAATAAGCAAAACAATCCCTTTGTCCAATAAGATAGGCTTTGGCATCGGTGACTTTTTTTTTTTAAATCAGAAAGATTCCGCACGGTTGTCATTTATTGATGGTAGCAGTATTTGAAAAACATGAAATCATTTCCAAAGATGTGGTTCAGGAACCCATCTGAAAACTTGTGTATGCCAAAACAGATGGAGTTTGGCTTAATTGTTGAAATAAATTGCCACATGGAACAAAACACAGCTGATTACTACATTAACACTACCGCTAATATGCTTCATTATTCTGTTGCCATTTTAGCTACAGCTGTCACCAGACTTTAATCAATATGTTTGTAAGGGGACTCAAAGTATGGAATTGGGGGCCCAAAGGAGATTTGAGAGACAATCTAGTCACTTTACAGATAAGGAAACTGAGGCCTACAGAGGACGAATGATTTGCATTAAAACATACACCTCACAGGGCTTCCCAGGTGGCACTAGAGGTAAAGAACCTACCTACCAGTGCAGAAGATATAAGGGATGTGGGTTTCATCCCTGGGTCAGAAAGATCCCCTGGAGGAGGGCATAGCAACCCACTCCAGTGCTCTTACCTTGAGAAGCCTATGGACAGAGGAGCCTGGCAGGCTACAGTCCATAGTGTGTCAAAGACTTGGATACAACTGAAGCAACTTAGCACAAACATATGCTTACAACCTGAATATGAAAGGTATTTTTTTAATATAGGACATATTTGGGCAAGTTATCATAAAAATCAAGGCTGTTATAACTCAAGATTTAAAAAAAATAACATGACTGTAAATGAGCGTGACAGGAGATTTTGTGCAATTAAATGAAATAGAACTACCTAATTTGGCATGAATTCTTTTTCATGCTTAGCATCTCTTAGTTAACACCCAAGATATTATAGATATTCTCTTCTGGAATTTTTGCAGTGATTTCTCATTTAGTGTCTTTTCCCCAGGATATTCTCAATATAAAATAAAAACCATTGTGGATGATAGGAGGAAAACACAAACAAGCCACCAGAGATGGTTGAAGAAAGAAAATGGGACATGAGAATAAAGAGATATCTTCCATTTCCTGTTGTGGTGAGTGGAGTTTTTTCCTCTTAGTTTTTCTCATAACTGTTGATCCTTCTCTGGCCCTCTTTTCTCTGTAAAGTGGGAAATGAATGGGAATTGATCTGAAAAAGCTATTTCAAAAGTTATTACGGGATTGTCAGTAATCCTCTAAACCGAACCTTCATTCCTACTGCCACCCCTACACCTGACACACAAAACCCTTTGAAAAGCTAGTGTTGGAACTCTGCAGTGAGAAAACAGTAAGCCAGTGGCCACCCCTATCCCCGCCCCAGCTCAAGGTCAGTGACCCAGACACACGTGAAAGGAGGCCTCCAAACTCTGTGAAAGAAATTGTACAGGTGCATTGAATGGATGGTTCGTTTCATGATTTGTGTTTCATCCTACTGCAGCAAACTTTTAAGAGCTATCCAAATCCTTTCATTTTCTCTGTATAACACCCCTGACAGAGTAGTCTGTAATGGTACTCTTCACCTTTAATTTCCCTTTTTTGTTAGTTTTTTTCTATCTTTCTCTTCTCATTTGTTAGCTCCTAACCAACCCCCCCCCACCACAGAAAATAATTATCCATGCAACTTTCTGCCTAATACACAATAGGCGCTCAGTCACTGTTATTGAATAAATGCAAGAATTTAGCATTTATTGAGCTGCTGAGTTCTAAGTACCATAGAGGTAGTGTGTGTTTATGTGTTTATGTCTGCAGTGTTAACATATGAATTAGGGTAAAGGCCTCAAAATACAGTGGCATACTTAAGATAGAAGTGCATTTTTCTCTCACGTAACAGACCAGTCATAGGCAAGCGGTTCAGGATGAATAAGAGATCTGATTTACAAAGTCAATCTGGGATCTGAGTTTGTGGGTTATCTCTGCCACCCTTCATATGTAGCTTCCATCTTTGGGTCTAAGGTGACTCCATTTCCCAGCCTGAGAAAATGGACAGGGGAAAATGAAAGGAAAGAAAGGAGAATGGAAAGCAGCAGCTTTCTTACCACCCATTTCTCCCATTCACAACCCACAGGTCAAAACTTTGTCTGTGATCACACCTTAGCTGCAAGAGGAGCTGGGAAATTTAGTCTCCAGCTGGACAGTCAGGTGCCCAGATAAAACCCACATATGGGGAAGTGGAAGAAATGTGGAGGTTTATTAATAAAGAAAAAGAGAAAAGTGGATGTAGGGGGACTAGTCTGCAATATTGTGGTTTACAGTATAGATATATTAGTCACTCAAATGCCCAAAATACATTTCTCGTATGTATTTAATCTTCGTCCATGGTTACTGGTTCACAATTCCCCAAATCCTAGCAATTTCTTGAGCTATAAGAGCAATGGGAACATCTTTGGCGATATTTGGTCTCTAGTCTTCTTGAAATCACCTCTTAGTCATAAAGGTGACTTGTTATTCGTAACAAGCCCCTTTCCACTGCAATTGGGCTTATGCGAATGAGATGACTTTTGCAAAGCTCCCCCGAAAAGCAATGTAAGTTAAGTCTCAGCTGACGTGTTTCATCTCCAGTTCACATGTTGTTGGTCAGGCTCAGTCACGTGTCAGCGGAAAGTAGCGTCACTGGTGTGTCTTGTGGTGGATTATCTATTGCTAGTAGCATAAAAAGGTAACTGGCCCTATTCATCATCCAGCAGGTGATTAGTAGTAGTCCCAGGGTTACCAAAAGCAGCCAGGGAGGGTCCTGTGTGCTATGTTTTGAAATGTTCTGTTAACACCACAGGTGTTAATGCTCCACTGGCAAAGCAAATCATATCCCCAAGCCCAGGTTCAGGGTGTAGAGAAGTTGATACCATCTCTTGACAGGAGTTGCTGCAAAGCCACATCACAAAAAGGCAGCCTATAGGAAGAGGAAGAATTCCTCACCATTTTGCAAACAAGTTACCACAAAAGCTAGACCCAAAACACACAAAGGAAGTATCATGGAACATTCTGCGAAGTTTAACAAGAGAAGGCATATGCTAAAATTCTTGGCTAAATTTTGTGAAAATAATAATTAGATATACATTATCTGTAGTATCATCATAAGTACAAATCTAAGTGGAATCAACCATTTCATTCTCTAACTTAAAGAGTTAGATAAATTCTTATAAAAAAAATTTAAAAAAAAGAGTATGATGGGAGCATTACGAAAACAAGAATAATTCACTTTTTGGATATCAAGAGTGATGCTCCCCAGAAAGAGTATATTTTGAGCTGAGCAAATAAATTATTTTAGCCCTAAAGAAATGTGGAGAACATTTTACATATCCTCCCATTTTACCATTCTAATTCAATTCCACGAGTTTGTATTGCATATTTACTACATGCTAAAGTGAAAGTGAAAGTCACTCACTTGTTTCTGACTCTCTACAACCCTATGGACTATACAGTCCATAGAATTCTCCAGGCCAGAATACTGGAGTAGGTACCCTTTCCCTTCTCCAGGGGATCCTCCCAACCCAGGGATTGAACCCAGGTCTCTCACATTGCTGGCAGATTCTTTACCAGCTGAGCCACAAGGGAAAACCTATGGCAATTATATAAAGTCAAAGAATTATCAGATCATGAGTTTGGGTATGATTTTCTTTTTTCCTTCTTATACCATTAATAAAGTGAGTTTGGTGAGAGTATTTCCATTTTCTTGGTGGGAGAACTGAGTAAGAAGAGTGTTTTACTAAAACTGACCAAGGATACAGTGTCAGGACCTGAAGCAGCATTCAGAATGCCTCTGCAGTGTGCTGGGTGGGACACTGTTGATGAGAAAATGGCAAACAAGACAAAAGAGGACTAGATATGGGCATTCCTTATTTTAGGAATTTTTAGATGCAAAAATAGGTCATGAAGAATTAGATGCAAGTTATAAAATTAACTCTACGCAGTCAGCATAAAGTATTAATAATATGCTTCCAGAAGCTTTTCATCTCACTCCCTATAAAATGAGAGTCCTTATCTATCCTCCAAGGGCCCGACAGACCTAGCTGTTCCTCTGACCTCGTCTCCTCGCGGCTCCTCTCCCTCTCTGTTCCTACTCCCCTGCCTCATTGCTGTTCCTCAAAAACACCAAGACATCTCACCTTAGGGTTTTGCTCTTCCTATCCCCTCTGGCCGGACTGCTTTTCATTCCCAGATCTTTGCAAGCCTTCTTCACTTCTTGGCTCAGACATTACCACACTAAAGATGTACTATATGGAATTTAACTCTGCTTCTGCCTTTCATTCTCTGCGCGCCCCCCCACCCCGCCCCGCAACATGTTCTCTATTTTTAGTCTTTAGGGTTTATCATCTCCTGATTCAACATATATTTATTGTCTGTTTCTCCTACGAGAATATAAGTTCTTCAGGACTTGGTCTGTTTTTGTTGACTATTTTATCCTCAGTACCTCTATTTGAGTATCTATCTGAAGAGATAGCATCTATCACACAGAAACTGTTGAGGTAAGTTTGTTGAATGAATCTTACATCATTGACATAGATGTGTATTAGGTACATATACATCTATGCATATATCTATATGTATACATGCATAATAATACATTCAATGAAGAATAATTGTCAATGAAGCCAAGAGCCATATAGTAGCAATCTCTTCTCATTAAGGCACTGTTGTCACTCTAAAGTTGTTAACTGCCTAGAGTGGTTTCTACCTGGTTCTGATCTTCTTTTGTTATTCTGTTTCATCAGTGTTCACTGATTGGTTTCTGATTCATTATTTCACACAGATTCATGAATTTCACCTCCTTTTGTCAGACCAGGTATGACTAATTAAAGAAAATCCCTGTGACCTTCAGCTGCTTAAAATGTACTCTTCAAATGTAGAGAGAACATCTGCCTTGCACTGCATAGATAGCACCTATAATAGTTAATTCCATTGATCTAGNAAGAATTATCAGATCATGAGTTTGGGTATGATTTTCTTTTTTCCTTCTTATACCATTAATAAAGTGAGTTTGGTGAGAGTATTTCCATTTTCTTGGTGGGAGAACTGAGTAAGAAGAGTGTTTTACTAAAACTGACCAAGGATACAGTGTCAGGACCTGAAGCAGCATTCAGAATGCCTCTGCAGTGTGCTGGGTGGGACACTGTTGATGAGAAAATGGCAAACAAGACAAAAGAGGACTAGATATGGGCATTCCTTATTTTAGGAATTTTTAGATGCAAAAATAGGTCATGAAGAATTAGATGCAAGTTATAAAATTAACTCTACGCAGTCAGCATAAAGTATTAATAATATGCTTCCAGAAGCTTTTCATCTCACTCCCTATAAAATGAGAGTCCTTATCTATCCTCCAAGGGCCCGACAGACCTAGCTGTTCCTCTGACCTCGTCTCCTCGCGGCTCCTCTCCCTCTCTGTTCCTACTCCCCTGCCTCATTGCTGTTCCTCAAAAACACCAAGACATCTCACCTTAGGGTTTTGCTCTTCCTATCCCCTCTGGCCGGACTGCTTTTCATTCCCAGATCTTTGCAAGCCTTCTTCACTTCTTGGCTCAGACATTACCACACTAAAGATGTACTATATGGAATTTAACTCTGCTTCTGCCTTTCATTCTCTGCGCGCCCCCCCACCCCGCCCCGCAACATGTTCTCTATTTTTAGTCTTTAGGGTTTATCATCTCCTGATTCAACATATATTTATTGTCTGTTTCTCCTACGAGAATATAAGTTCTTCAGGACTTGGTCTGTTTTTGTTGACTATTTTATCCTCAGTACCTCTATTTGAGTATCTATCTGAAGAGATAGCATCTATCACACAGAAACTGTTGAGGTAAGTTTGTTGAATGAATCTTACATCATTGACATAGATGTGTATTAGGTACATATACATCTATGCATATATCTATATGTATACATGCATAATAATACATTCAATGAAGAATAATTGTCAATGAAGCCAAGAGCCATATAGTAGCAATCTCTTCTCATTAAGGCACTGTTGTCACTCTAAAGTTGTTAACTGCCTAGAGTGGTTTCTACCTGGTTCTGATCTTCTTTTGTTATTCTGTTTCATCAGTGTTCACTGATTGGTTTCTGATTCATTATTTCACACAGATTCATGAATTTCACCTCCTTTTGTCAGACCAGGTATGACTAATTAAAGAAAATCCCTGTGACCTTCAGCTGCTTAAAATGTACTCTTCAAATGTAGAGAGAACATCTGCCTTGCACTGCATAGATAGCACCTATAATAGTTAATTCCATTGATCTAGATGTTCCCTTTCACATTTGTTATTACCAAACCCAGGCAGTGATGAAATACAAGGCCTCCATACCTCAGACACTGCATTACAAAATGCCCCCACAAAATTCCTGTTACACAGTATCCATTGCAGATACGTAACGAGGAGGCTCAACAGGACCTCTGGGTAGCGTGGTGTCCTATAAGAAAAAGAAGGCTTTCAGGTTAGTTATTTGGAAGCCTCTCAATTAAACAAAAACTACCTGTTGTGTCGTTGTCTTCTGCTTCTAAAATATCCCCTGCCTTAAAAAAAATGGGGATAAAAGCTGTCAGCTTCCTAAATCACTGAGGTCTTGCCATTCTAACTTTTATACAGGTGGGTTAATGAGTACAGCGAGATCACCACAGGAGATGCACAGAACCGGGAAAGATAGACAGGAGGAACCATAGCATGGAGACCATTTTCTCCATAGCATGGAGAAAAAGGAACAATGTGCAGGAAGGTGAATTTACAAGGCAGCACCTATTTTTCCAGATCTCAGTTCTAGCCCTTCCCTTCACCACTGCAACCACTTCTTCAGTTCAGACCCTCATCTGCCTGCCAATGCAGGAGATACAAGAGACTTGGGCCGATCCCTGGATTGGGAAGATGCCCTGGAGCAGGAAATGGCAACCAACTCCAGTATTCTCCCCTGGAAAATTTCACGAACAGAAGAACCTGGGGGCTACAGTCCATGGGGTCGCAAAGAGTTGGACATGGCTGAGCACGAACACATGTGACTCTCTCACTAGACTATTCCAATGACCCCTGACTGTCCTCTCTGACTCCAGTTTCTCTCTCCTCTAATTCCTCCTTGACAGAATCACCTGAGTCTTTTTCCTAACTCACAAATGGGATCCTATCGCTTCAGTTTCCTTCAGTGCTTCCTGCTACCCACAGCATCAACTCTGCACCCCTTTGTGAACCTCTTGCTGATCGAATCCCAGGCCATTTTCCCAATTTCATCTCCCAGTTCACACCCTCATTCAGCATCAACACTGCAGCTAAAGAGAGTTGCACATTGGGTAGTTTCTGTGTTTCCTCACTTAATTCTTTTTGTTTCTTTCACCAATAAATTATTCCCTTGACATCCAGCCCCCTCCTCCATATTCAGACCACAGCTGACCGAATTCATGACACCTTTTCTGGTCCTTTCAGTTGAAATTAATTGCTCCTTTCTCCATACTCCACCAGGTTCCACAATTTCTCCTCTACTGAACATGTATCATACTCCTCCTTGTTGTTGGTATATGCTTTATTCTCCCCCAAGAGACTGCCAGCTCTTTAAAAATGTATTCATCTCCATATCCCTTCTTGGGCTATAACCTAGGCATGATTTCAAATGCTGCAGGTACATTACCAATTTTTTTATCCTTATAGCAAACCTACAGAGTAGATATGTTTATCTCCCTTTTATAAATAAGTAAAAAGAGATACAAACAAGTTAGGTAATTTGTTTGCCTTCATAGAACTAGGAAGTATGGGAGCTAGTCAAACTGACCCCAGAGTCCATACAAACACTATTGTATGAATATATTTAAATTTATCCAAATAAAGTATTAAAATAATTCCAAAGACTGATAGAAAATGCTATAAAAACATATTATAAGAATATTAGGTAATAACTCAGACTGAGAAAGCCCAGAGAAGTTAAGCTGCTTATCTGAATTCACATAGTTACAAGTAAAGACGAAATAAAATCTGTGTCTCTAAAGACTGGCCTAGTGATCTCCAAGACTGACCTAGATCATGGCTGCCATGTGGTACCTATGTAGTGGCTGGGGGTGAGAGGAAAAAAAAAAAGAGATGAGAAATGTAACTGAGTCTCATGTAATCCTAAGAAGTAATAAGGAAATCAGTCAGGGATGGAGTTTAAGATACTGTTAAAAAGCTCCCTAATAAACACACCTCTGCAGATGAATTTTCTTTCACTCTAAAATGCAAAAAAAACTTAAATCCAAGGATCCAAGTAAAATCATGGGCAAAATGTAAATGGTCAGAACCCGAAATTTAATAACAAACTCTTTTTTTCATTACTTACCATACATTAGGAGTTGTGCTAGCACTTGATCTAACATAATCATCACAACCAACTCATCATCATTACTATAAGCCTCATTTTAAAGAGAAAGGAACAGTCTATGAGAAACAAAAACTTCCCCAAAGTCACAGGGAGAGTAAGAAGTAGCACTGGGATGCATATTTCAAATGAACGAATTTTTCTGGTAATAAAAGCTTATTCCGTAAAGCCCTAAAACCATTTTGGATTTCCACACACTCATACACAGTATATACTCTCCTGCTTTCCAAGAGAAAGAACTGGAATATATTTTAATTTTTTACTTGGTTCCCAAAGTTATCATTATGTGCATTGCTATGCACCAGTTCCCTTCAAAATGGTTGTAAAGAGGCAATTATCATACAACAATGACTTACTGAAGCAGGTGTATCTAGGGTCTGACAATAAATGATCTCTCAAATACTGTTTTCTTAGTCTCTTTGCCTGCTATTATAGTTTTCCCACATTTTCTCACCAAAACACAGCAGCTATGATTTCTTGCAATTCCATGCCTTCATCAGTCTTATGCTGTCTGCCATGGGCTAGGAGACCACATAAAGGGCATGATAAAGTTGGTAAAAAAATTCAGAGCTGTTAAAATTTGAGTGAAAGGCAGAGATACTGCACCACAAGAAAAGTTCCTGAGCAGAAGTAAAGTCATGTGCTTTCTTTTCACTGGTCAAACCCCTTTCTTTAGCTGCAATCTCAATTATTTAAATACTACATGAATACAGGGGGCAGGGTTGCTGTTGGGAGATGACCACATAACAATACCTTATAAGGATAGATTTATCAGGGTGAATTTTTAAAATTAACACTTTAAAAAAAATAAGAAAATATTCTAATAGAATCATATTGTAAAAATTCAAATTCTGCTTTTAATCTCCATTATATATTAGAAGTACAAGTAGGGTTTATAATAGACAGAGGAACCAGAGATTAAATTTCCAAGATTCATTGGATCATGGAGAAAGCAAGGGAATTCCAGAAAAACATCTATTTCTGCTTCATTGACTGCGCTAAAACTTTTGTGTGGATCATAGCAAACTGTGGAAAATTCTTAAAGACACGGGAGTACCAGATCACCTTACCTGTCTCCTGAGAAAGCCATATGCAGATCAAGAAGCAATAGTTAGGACCAGACATGGAACAACAGACTGGTTCAAAATTGGGAAAGGAGTATGACAAGGCTGTATATCATCACCCTGTTTATTTAACTCCTATGCAGAGTACATCATGCAAAATGCTGGGCTGCATGGATCAAGCTGGAATTGAGGTTGCCAGGAGAAATATCAACAATTTCAGATATGCAAATGATATCTCTGTAATGGCAGAAAGTGAAGAGAAACTAAAGAGCCTTTTTATGAGGGTGTGAAAGAGGAGGGTGAAAAGCTGGCTTGAAACTAAAAAAAAAAAAAAAAAACAACTAAGATCATGGCATCAGGTCACATCACTTCATGCAAATAGATGGGGAAGAAGTAGAAGCAGTGAGAGATTTTATTTTGTTGGGCTCCAAAATCACTGCGGATGATGACTGCAACCATATAAAAGACGCTTGCTCCTTGGAAGGAAAGCTATGACAAACCTAGACAGCATATTGAAAAGCAGAGACATCGCTTTGATGACAAAGGTTTATATAGTCAAAGCTATGTTTTTTTCCAGTAGTCATGTATGGGGCTTCCCTGGTAGCTCAGCTGGTAGAGAATCCACATGCAATGCAGAAAAGACTCCGGTTCAATTCCTGGGTTGGGAAGATCCCCTGGAGGTGGGCATAGTAACCCACTCCAATATTCTTGCCTAGAGAATCCCCATGGACAGAGGAGCCTGGCAGGCTACAATCCATAGGGTTGCAAAGAGTTAGACACAACAGAGCAACTAAGCATAGCATAGCACATGTATGGATGTGAGAGTTGACCTTAAAGAAGGCTGAGTGCCAAAGAATTGATTATCTTGAATTGTGGTGCTGGAGAAGACTCTTGAGAGTCCCTTAGCCAGCAAAGAGGTCAAACCAGTCAATCCTCAACAAAATCAACCCTGAATATTCACTGGAAGGACTGATACTGAAGCTGAAGCACTGATACTTTGGCCACCTGATGTGAAGAACAGACTTCTTGGAAAAGAGCAGAATTTCTGATGCTGGGAAAGACAGAAGGTAAAGGATAGCATCATCTACTCAATGGACATGAATTTGAGCAAACTCCAGGAGATAGTGGAGGACAGAGGAGCCTGGTCTGCATAGTCCATGGGGTCTCAGAGAGTCAGACACAACTTAGCAACTGAGCAACAACAACAAATATTAGAGAGGTGATGTAAGATGTAAGAACACGGACTTTAGACCAAGAAATACTTATAGTCTCTCTCTACTGCTTTCTGAAAACTAACTTTGGAGCAGTTACTTAAATTTCTCTGAGTCTCTATTTTTTATCTTCATATCTTAAACTGTGGATAATGATAAAATCTATCCCATAAAGTACGTAAAATACCTGACACATAACAATTAGCTTTAAAATCCCATATAACAGAATGAAGATCATATTTTTATTACTTGAGCTTAAAATATGCTTAGTCTCAAAGTTACTTTCCATGGTCTAGAATTTATAATTCATAATTATATTGTAAGAAATTTAAAGAATTCACATTGTCATCTTAGAAACTCTGAAATTAGCAGAGTTTCATCTTTAGAGTTTTTGTATGGCTTTAATTTATCAATCATCATTTGAGCCAGAGAGCTTAACTTCAATAGTTTCTTATGAAATATCTGTTGGAAGGATGGATAGGTGGATGGATGGATGGTTGAAAAGAAATACCAACACTTGGACAGAACGTTAATATTTAAAAATGATGGATTTACAGTTGAATGCATGTGTGCATACTTGCTAAGAAAACTATTTTAATGAGATTGGGAGCACCACTGAATACAAGATCAATTTGGCAATACCTATCTGGACTTGAGCTTTGTTTGAAGATACCTCAGAAACATGGGACTGGAAGAAAGAGGAGAGAAACCAGATAGGGTAAGAACTGTGACGAGGAGGCGCACTGACCCAGGGAAAGGTAGCTGGATGGTCTAGACTTGGAATCCAAGGAGTCCGGAAAATTTAGCACAATTCATGAGACTGTTACTCCTGGGTGAGCTGGTCTGACAGTGGGCATTTGAGTAGCAAATTTTGAAAGGAGGAGAGTAAGAACTCTCAGGAAATGAGGAGGACAATAATGGCAGTGCTGGGAGACCTACCCATTCCCTATAGAAGTGGTGCCCACAGTGTGATATACGAGGGTAATACTCTACTCCTCAGGGAAAGAGACTGAATGAAACCAAGAAGGCTGATGTTTGGGGCCAGAGGGCCAGAGAAAATGGGCAGAAATATATGGCTGACAGAAGAGTGGGAGATAAGATGGAAGCCCAGAAAAAGGAAGATGCCAGACCAGATAAAAGAGATAGAGGAGCAAATACTACAATTCCATCCATGCAATGACAAAACAGTATCCCTTTCAAATCTAGCTAAGACTCAAGGAAGCAACATCCCAGGGTCCTTGGCTGAGTCTTGGGTCCTGGATCCCAAGAGTGGGACTCATTTTCAAGCCCTTCTGAAAAGTGAAAATGAGGCTAGATTTCCACCTCACTCGGGTGAGCTTTAGAAGCAGGATGTGGCAGATGCTGGGTGCCTTGTGCTGTGCTACGGTGCTTCAGTCATGTCTGACTCTTTGCGACCCCATAAGCTGTAGCCCACCAGGCTCCCTTGTCCATGGGATTCTCCAGGCAAGAATACCGGAGTGGGTTTCCATGCCCTCCTCAGTGCTGGGTAGTGAGAATCAGCTAATGAGAAATTAGAAGGCAGAAGCAAGAGAAACAACACTGATAATGTATTTTTGATGTCAATATACTTTGAGAACCTTCCTGTGGGCATGCACCAAGTTTTCTTTATCTACTCATACCTTGTAACACAGCCTTGCACAGGGAGGTGGGCACTGTAGGTAATCCTTATCAAAAGTTAAATGTATAGTCATGGGTACAAAATAAGTGCATCAATCATTGTTTAATTATTACAAGCACCTTTTTCTCCCATGTATCTGTAGACAAGGATATCCTGCCATATCCCCTCTGCTACCCAAAAATATTTTTGTCGCTTCAGATTTTGTCTGGGCCCTAACTGCTTTTCAAATGAACATGTTAATTACTATATAGGATTTATATGTTAATCTGAAACCCTCTTATCAAAGGTATTATGACCCATATAGATTAGAGCTCGGAGCTTCTGAATAATTTTCTCTTCATAGTAGTGCTACATTTAATTAAACAAATATTTGTTTAGCAACTACCCTGGAGACTAGATGGTTAGACCAGGTCCCTGTCCTCAAGAAGCTTTAAACCTAGTCAATAAGCAAATACAAATAATGAAGGATGCTAAAGCTGAATGAAACAAATACTATAATGAAAATGCAAAGAACACGAAAGCAATTAATTCTGACTCAAAGTGCATATATTTATAATACCAATATCACCTCCCCTGAGCATATCCTGAGCCTTCCAACAAACTGTATTTACTCTCCTCTCTGAAACTCCACAGAATTTATTCCAAACTATGATGTGACTTTCTTAGACTTTCTACCATCTTATTTGCATGTTCCCCACCCTCCAAGTAGACTGAAGGCTGATGGAGGACTTTTGTGCCTCTGGCACAGATTCTCATACATAGAAACCATTTAATCTCCATTTCTTGAATTGAACATAAACACACACACATAAGAACACAGACAATTAACACCCATTGTTTCAGGAACTAATAATTATCCTTAATATCTGGATTTCAAAATATCCCACCCAAGTATCCATGATTAAAATCCATGATTGAACTGGAGATGGTTCATCTCCCATTAGTTTCAAAACAACTGTTTTAGCTACTTTTAATAAATAAAATTTAAAAATCATTATTTAATTTTCTGATGTTGGAACACAAGTAATTTACAGAGAAAAATCTAAATACATCACCACCATAAAACACACAATGTATAATATCTATAAAATGAAATTTTAGCTATATCTAGGCATACAAAATATTGTAAAAGTTATGATCAATAACTCAACCTTTGCAGAAGACAATAAGTACAGACACTTGATTACTGCTTTAGACCATATACTACTCTAAGGCACAGAATATATGATTTTTAAATTTAATATTTAATTGGAGGATAATTACAATATTGTGATGATTTCTGCCATACATCAACAAGAATCAGTCATAGGTATACATATGTCCTCTCCCACCTCTCTCATAAGACAGATGATTTTTGAAGTTAACATTCCATTATAAAAAAGGACCCTGTCTGATGCTTACCAGTGTAAACCTCTTTTCTAGGCCATTCTTTTTTCATTGGTAATCCAAGAGCTGGCATTCAGTGTCCACATCCAGAGTTCTTGGACCTCCAATCATTGCAAGTTATTTCCCCAACGAGTTTGATAAACAAGGATGGGTGGATAAGATACTCTCCTCTAATGTGACTACGTCAGGGCTAGAGACCTTAATGAACATGTGTTGGAGAAAGGAAGGGAGGGAGGGAGAAAGGGAGCAGGGAGGGAGAAAGGGAGTGAGGGAGGGAGAATGGATTCTATTTTATCGATGAATTTTAAATTTTAAATTCTCTAGAAATTATCTTAACAGCATACAGCAAATGGAGAAACATGTATTGAAGAAAACTCTAATAAATCTTGAAAAGAACAAGAAGAATCCATGGTATTTGAGTCAAAACATGCTCATACATTCTACACCCCAGCTCAGTGCAATGGAAGTTCTATTCTGGGCAGTTACGGCCAGAAAGATGGGGCAAGGAGGGAAGAAAGGAGAGAGTGAGGGAGTATAACAGTTATTACGTGTCAACTTGACAGAACCAAAAGTTACCCCAGATATGTGATCAGCATAATTCTGAGGTTTCTGTAAGGGTTTTTTTCATGAGATAAACCTTTAAATCAGGAGACTTAGAAAAGCAGATTACCCTCCCTAATGTGATGGACTTCAGCCAATCAGTTAAAGGTTTGAATAGAACAAAAAAGCTGATCCTCTTCCAAGTAAAAAAATGAAAATATTTTAGAGTATGAACACCTAGAAGAAAACAGCTAGATTTATAGAAGTAAATCTTTGTGACCTTGGGTTAAACAACTCTTCTTAGATACAACACAAAAAATACCTGTAAAAGCACAAGTGATGTGCATTTTTGTTTGGGGTAAGAACACCTGATATGAAATCTACACTCAACAAATTTACAAGTGCACAATACAGTATTATTTACTATGGGCACTCTGTTATCAGCAGACTTCTAGAACTTCTTTATTGTATATAACAGTAATTAAAGGATAACTCCCCATCCCGCCCTCTCCTCAACCCTTGGCAACCATCTTTCTATTCTCTACTTCTATGAATTTCATTATTTTAGGTACCTTATATAAATAGAATTATGCATGGTATATTTCACTTTAGCACAATCATCCAGGTTCTTCTGTGTTGTAACAAATGGCAAAATTTCCTTCTTTTTAAGATTGAATAATATTCCATTTATGTATATACTACATTTTCTTTATCAAGATCATAGACTTTGGAAGCATATTCCTCAGTATAATCATTCTTCTAGCTGCTTGACCTCTGGCAAGTGATGAGTGTATTTCTCCACCTATAAGATGGGAATAAGGCACCTCAGATATAGTTCTTGTCCTAGTCCCTGAGATAATACATTGTACTTCCCACACCTTCCCAGTCTATAACAAGTACTCAGTTCAGTTCAGTTGCTCAGATGCGTCTGACTGTTTGTGATCCCATGGACTGCAGCATGCCAGGCTTCCCTGTCCATCAACAACTCCCAGAGCTTTTTCAAACTCATGTCCATCGAGGTAGTGATGGCATCTAACCATCTCATCCTCTGTCGTCCCATTCTCCTCCTGCATTCAATCTTATCCAGCATCAGGGCCTTTTCTAAGGAATCAGTTCTTCGGGTCAGATGTTCAAAGTACTGGAGCTTCAACTTCAGCATCACTGCTTCCAATGAATATTCAGGACTGATGTCCTTTAGGATTGACTGCTTTGATCTCCTTGTTGTCCAAGGAACTCTTCAACACCACAATTCAAAAGCACCAATTCTTCAATGCTCAGCTTTCTTTATGGCCCAATTCTCACATCCAAACATGACTACTGGAAAAGCAATATCTTTGACTAGATGGACCTTTGTTGGTAATGTCACCACTTTTTAACAGACTGTCTAAGTTTGTCACAGCTTTTCTTCCAAGGAGCAAGTATCTTTTAATTCATGGCTGCAGTCACCATCTTCAGTGATTTTGGAGCCAAGCTTTTTCATTCTCATCTTTCACTTTCCTCAAGAGGTTCTTTCATTCCTCTTTGCTTTTTGCCATAAGAATGGTGTCATCTCTATATCTGAGGTTATTGATATTTTTCCCAGCAATCTTTATAATAATAACAAGAATTCTATAGTTGCTAATTCTGATCCTCCTTCCTCCCTTTTTCATTCCCTCTTTACCACTTCTGGTTCAGTTTGGATGCAAATATAAAAAGAGTCACAATTATTTCTATCCTTGGTTATTTTTGTTGTTTTCAAGACTTGAATGAGGGAAGTTAGTCAAGTTGTTTTTCTTTTTAATTACCAAGCTTGAAGGACAATGAGGTAACAGACACGACCAATAGATCTCCATTGTAATACCAATTCTGAGTGGTGAGAACACTAAGAAGCCTATGGGGGGCGGGGGGGGGAATGCTTTATGGCTCAGTTTCCTCATCTAAAAACTGAATAGTTGTACTTAACCTGCCTGCCAAGTAATATTTTTATAAAAATCAGATGAGTCAGAAAAGGTGAAATATTTAGAAAAAACACATAAAGACATTATACTAACACTTTTTTCACCTATCTATATGCTTCACTTGGTGAGAAACTAGGTTCAAAGCTATTAAGAAATTCACGCACCCTCCCTGTTACTCTCCACTCACATCCCCCAACCCAAGCTCCTCCTCCAATGATCATTCATTCTTGAGTTGAATGAGGATTTTGTTTACTCTTCAGGAAAGTATCACTGCACTAGAGCAAAAGTAATAATTCATACACATTCCACTATTAGCATTTCTAAAATCTTCAAAGTTAGAACTGGGGGATTTACTGCAGCTTCCGGCTAGGCTGAAGGTGCCCCACAGCAATAATTGATGCTCTGAAAGCACACAGAGAGGAAAAAAAAATCATCTGAATTCTTTCAAGCTGTTTCTCTTCAAATTTATGAAATATTGATAGAAAAATATAAATAGGTATTAATGCTGTTTTAGCAGAGATTTGGTCTGGTGGAGACAGAGCATAATTTATTTCCAGCCTGTAGAATTAACACTGGAGTTGCCACTGATTCTGCGTTAATAGCCAGAGATGTATTTCATCACTCCATGTGCTCCAGGTTTCTCAGGCAGGAAATGAGCCCTGAGCTTGTCTGTGGAGAACACTGCTTTAAAGCCTCCAACTCCTATAGAGATGTCCTACTCACACAATCAAGGGCCAGAGACTCTCTCCTGTCGTTTTCCCCCTATTTTCCCAATGCCTACCTGCATCAGTCAAGGGCTGCATTTGGTTCTGAGCCTTAAAAACCCATTTGTCGGGGCTTCTACAAGAAACCTGAGAGGTAATTGATAGTGTTGATTTGCCAAGTAAAGGATATTCCTCTCTAACTTTCCTTGTCTTGCTATGGCTGCTAGAGCTCCAGTGTGTGTGTGTGGAATATGGGAGTGGGTTGCCATTTCCTTCTCCAGGGGGTCTTCCCAACCCAAGGATCAAACGTGGGTCTCCTGCATTGCAGGCAGACTCTTTTCTGTTTGAGCCACCAAGGAAGCCTATCCATCACATTTATTCCAGGCAGAAAAGGAAGATAGAGGGTAAAATAAAGGTGGATGGTGTTGTCCATTGTATCAAGAAAGCAAAGGCCTTATCAGAAATCTTGAGCAAGAATATCTGCTTGTGTTTCATTGGCCAGAATAGTGTTACACAGCCACCCATAGTTTCAAGGCAATCTAAAACTGTGTTAGTTTTACAACTTCTATAAAAAAAAGGGTAAGGCAAAGTGTTTGGAATGGATACTGAGAAAGATCACATTGTATCTGGCTTGCAAGGTCTAAATTATATTTGACAAGATGAATGTAGTCATCAGAACTAATTCTTGCTTCACCAGTAACTGGTAGAGAGAATTTTATGACCCCACGAGTACGAATGAAGTGAAAGTGTTAGTCTCTAAGTTGTGTCTGACTCTGTCTGACTCACAGTCATGCCCGACCTGCCAGGCTACTGTATCCATGGGATTTCCCAGGCAAGAACGCTGGAGTGGGTTTCCATTCCCTTTGCCAGGGGATCTTCCTGACCCAGGGCTTGAACCCAGCTCTTCTCCATTGCAGGCATATTCTTTACTGTCTGAGCCACGAAGCCAAGTAAGTCCTCTACATATGAATGAGATACATCCCTAGAATTTGTTCATAAGTCCAATTTATTCTTAAGTCCAACTGAGAGCTGTGTGGGGTCCTGAACAAGTCTCTCCCATTTCACAGCCAAGTAGACAGTTTCAGGGTGATTGCATGTGAGAGTGAATTTCATGTGTCAACTTGACCAGGACAGATATCTGATTAAATGTTATTTCTGGAGGTGTCTTTGAGAGTGCTTCCAGAAGAGATCAGCATTTGAATTCATGGTCTACTGAGTAAAGCAAACATCCTTCTCTGATGTGGACAGGCATCATCCCACACTGAGGGCTTTAAGAAAACAGGAAAACAGAAGGCTGAAATCCCTCTCTCTCTGCCTGACTATGTGAACTGGTCCATCAGACTTCTTCTGCCCTCAATGCCCTGGTTCCCAGGCTTTCAGATTTGAACTGGAATCTCCATGACCAGCTCTCCAGTTCTCAGGTCTTCAGACTACACCACAAGCTTGCCCAGACCTCCAGCTTGCAGATGGCAAACTGTGGGCTTCCAGAATCGTGTGACCAAATCCTTATATTATTTATATGTATTGTGGGATTTCCCTAGGGGTCCAGTGGCTATGACTCCAAGCTCCCAAGGCAGGGGGCCCAGGTTCAATCCCTGGTCAGGGAACTAGAACTCATATGTTAATAACTAAAAGTTTGCCTGACCCAACTAAAAGATCTCACATGCCACAATGAAGACTGAAGATCCTATTGGCACAACTAAGACCTGGCATAGCCAAATAAAGTAAATAAATAAAAATTTTAAAAAGCATATGTATTATATTGTAGCAAAAATGGATAGATAGATAATCTCCAATATAAGTTCCATTTTTCTGGAGAACCCTGACTAATACACTGCACAAATCTGATGTCTAAGATGAATAGCAAACATGGCTGGCCCTGGTATAATAGTAAAAAAAATTAGGCCAGAATTTTGATATTAGATATGGATAACATGCAGTTTGTACAAGTGGCTTGAGAAGGCATTTTTCATGGCTTTCAAAATACCTGGTCCTCTCCATTCACAACAGGAGATAACCATTAAACTTCACATGAAGGAGTTGAGGGAATTCTAAAAGTTGTGCTTACCCTATAACCTCAGAGCTACAGGCCAATTCATGTACTGTGTCCGTTTCTTCTTTCTTTCCTTTCTTCCTTCTTTCCTTCCCTCCTTCTTTTATTTTTTCATTCAAATTTATATTTGAATACCCATAAAAATTTTCTCTGAACTGGATCTGATCTGAGGCCTAAAATATGGGAAATGCTGATCCAGGCAAATAAGAAAATCTTCTAGCAATCAAAGCACAAATATCTAGTCTTAAAAATAAATAAATAATTAAAGTATATACCACTTTTGCCTATAAAGTAAGCCTTATTAGGTTAGAATTTTGTAGTAGCTATTCAAACAGTCTCCTCAGTTAGATAAGGCTCTTCTGTGTAATATTCAACTTGTTTCTGTAAGAACTTTGGTCAAAAAGAGTCAGCAAGGTCTTAGAATAGAAGGATAAATAATGTTAGTTATGTCATAAAGGCAGCAGTGATAGAGAATACAGCTTCAAGCATAGATCCATATGACTAGAGTTGAAAGAATGTGTATATATGATCTGTCTAAATTGACTTCTTCTTTCATTCTCTGAAATTTCACCATTAGAATTCAATCCTTTGCTATAGATATCACCCAGTCCTTGCGTTTAACATGTAGCTATTTCTGAAAGAATTAACATAATAAGTATCTAAGAAAGCATAAGTATACTTAAAGTGAGACTCAAACAAAATGCAACAAATACTCATTCCCAAGGATTTATCCTAGGGTGTTTTTAATTACTTTTCTTTTCTTTTTTTTTGCAAATGAAAAGTAATTAAAATAGAAATCTAGTAAAGACTTCCATCAAATATTTTTGAAAAAATGAGCATTCATAATGATATTTGATTAGCATTATCATTACCGATTTTCCTTTATCCTTGTCTACAAGTGTCAGCATATACTCTGGGCCTCTTTGGTTTTGCTTTCTTTCATAGCTTCATGTTTTAAGCCCAGAAAATCTGGCCATTAGAAATTTATTTTTAAATGGATTAAGTGCTCTCCCAGGAGCGATCTTTAAACTTTTCCATCTATATTTTGATAAAACTCCACATGAAGTCAATAACAAATTAGAGCATAAATATTTAAGCAGCTCAAAGATAAAATGAGAGCTTCCTTCTTTCTCTCTTTTTTATGTTGCTGGTAATATGCCAAACAGAGAGGAATTAAGGGTCTTGGGGAATATGTCAAAAGCCTCTGCTTGTGCAAACAAGAAAAACCAAGCAAAAGGTCACTAATCCAAGAGAGGCTGGTGTCACCTTGGAGTTGATCTTATTCACTTCAGGAGTTCCTAATACTCTCTCCATCTTCTTCATAGAAGTTTTTAATACAGGAGTAAGTGTACTAGTAATTTTTCCTGTAAGGGTTTTGCCCTTAATTAAGGCTTGTTATTAGAACTTTATTATTATTATTTTTAATGTACAGGAAATTCTATTTATTTTTCAAAGGACACCTAAAGAAGAAAGGGGTTTTTCACTTCAAAAGCAAATCAGATGAAATAAGGAGCAGACAGAGAATCCCAATCAAAGGAAACAATCAATGAAATGTATATATGCTAATATGCGCAAAGACAGTTTCAGAAAATTATGAATTCAAACAGATTAACCCCTGAATAAGTCCCCAATTTGCTAAAAACCACTCTGAAAAGACTTTACCGGGATTGCCTATGCATGGAGATTGTCCATCTAGGAATGGATTTTATCTGCTCTGTGTGCTGAGATAAGATCTCCCAGAGAGGATTTTTCTCAGCCTTTCATGATAATTGTAAATATCTGACTGCAAATCAGAATGTTCCTTCTACCTAAAGAACAAAAGCAAGGGGTTAGTTATCAGTTCACTTGAGTTCAGTCCCTCAGTCCTGTCCGATTCTTTGCGATCCCATAAATCGCAGCAGGCCAGACCTCCCTGTCCATCACCAACTCCCAGAGTTCATTCAAACTCATGTCCATTGAGTCAGTGATGCCATCCAGCCATCTCATCCTCAGTCGTCCCCTTCTCCTCCTGCCCCCAATCCCTCCCAGCATCAGAGTCTTTTCCAATGAGTCAACTCTTTGCAGGAGGTGGCTAAAGTATTAGAGTTTCAGCTTCAGCATTAGACCTTCCAATGAACACCCAGGACTGATGTCCTTTAGAATGGACCGGTTGGATCTCCTTGCNTGATGCTTTTGAACTGTGGTGTTGGAGAAGACTCTTGAGAGTCCCTTGGACTGCAAGGAGATCCAAAACCAGTCCATTCTGAAGAAGATCAGCCCTGGGATTTCTTTGGAGGGATGATGCTGAAGCCGGAACTCGACTGGTTTGGACACCTCTTTGGAAGAGTTGACTCATTGGAAAAGACTCTGATGCAAGGAGGGATTGGGGGCAGGAGGAGAAGGGGACAACAGAGGATGAGATGGCTCAATGAGATGAATCAGGGGACAACTGACTCGATGGACGTGAGTCTGAGTGAACTCCGGGAGTTGGTGATGGACAGGGTGGCTTGGCGTGCTGCGAATTATGGGGTAGCACAGTCACACACGACTGAGTGACTGAACTCAGAACTCTAGGAGGTCTTGTTGTTCTTCATAGAACTGTTCAACTTCAGGTTCTTCAGCATTATTGTTTGGGGCATAGACTTGGATTACGATGATATTGAATGGTTTGCCTTGGAAACGAACAGAGATCATTCTGTCATTTTTGAGATTGCATCCAAGTANGGATTGGGGGCAGGAGGAGAAGGGGACAACAGAGGATGAGATGGCTCAATGAGATGAATCAGGGGACAACTGACTCGATGGACGTGAGTCTGAGTGAACTCCGGGAGTTGGTGATGGACAGGGTGGCTTGGCGTGCTGCGAATTATGGGGTAGCACAGTCACACACGACTGAGTGACTGAACTCAGAACTCTAGGAGGTCTTGTTGTTCTTCATAGAACTGTTCAACTTCAGGTTCTTCAGCATTATTGTTTGGGGCATAGACTTGGATTACGATGATATTGAATGGTTTGCCTTGGAAACGAACAGAGATCATTCTGTCATTTTTGAGATTGCATCCAAGTACTGCATTTCGGACTCTTTTGTTGACCATGATGGCTACTCCATTTCTTCTAAGGGATTCCTGCCACAGTAGTAGATATAATGGTCATCTGAGTTAAATTCACCCATTCCAATCCATTTCAGTTCCCTGATTCCTAGAATGTCGAAGTTCACTCCTGCCATCTCCTGTTTGATTACTTCCAGTTTGCCTTGATTCATGATTCTAACATTCCAGATTCCTATGCAATATTGCTCTTACAGCATCAGACCTTGTTTCTATCACCAGTCACCAGGGGTTAGTCATAGCTGGTATTGAAAGCTGTTTTTGTTTACAGCATGGTGTAGACTTTAATGTTCTCGGTATACTCAAAGAGCATCCTCAAATGTCATGAATACATGCTAGTTCCCACTTGTAGCAAGCTGGAAACTGACAAATTTAGTGTCCACTTGCCCTACAGAAGCATCTCCACACTGTGCTCTGACTAAGAGGCAAATGTAGGCAACAGTCTGGGAGACAGCAGTCTGTCGTGACTCACTTCCATTCCGTTAAGGATAGGAGAAGGCATTCAGTATTATGCGATGTCAGGTCATGAAGGTGTAATTTGAGAGGTAACTTCATGATGTTTTCATCTAACTGAAGGATAATAACACAAGGGATATGAGTGGGGATCCCCAGCCAGTCTCCCTAGTCCATCTCCACGGGAAGGTACAAAGACTAGAACACAGGCATGCATTCATTCATTCATTCAATAAATATTGATTAAGTGAGTTCCAGGCTCTGAGCTTGATGTTGCAGATATGGCCATCAGCTTGAGAAACATGTTCCCTCAGCACCGCCCCAGACACCCCTGAGCTTACATTGTCCAACTGTATGAAATTTGAGCAAAAATGAACATAAAGACAAGAGTTTTTAAGTTCAACTGTCGATTATTAGCAAAGTACGGAGTCAGTGTCTGCCTCATAGAACCCAGAATGTTAGCATAACACTGAGAGGAAAAACGAAGGCCATCTCCTTGTTAAGAGAGGTGATGAAACAAGATCAGAAAGGTTAAACGTCTCCCATGTGTATTTGAAAGGGAAAGTCAAGACTTGAACTCAGACTTTCTAGTCTTCATCTGACACTTCTACACCACTCCACGGGGCCTCCTTCTCCCAGCCCCCACCATCCATGTTCATTTCAGAGAAAGAGAAGCTCTAATTTCTGAATGATGGCTACACAGATTACATCATATGTTACTTAATGATAAAAGCAGGACTTCAATACATGCATACTTTAAATAACACATTACACTTATCACAGCTGATATCTTTAATTATGCCAAGGCAAAATTGAAGACAGTCTAAAGGGAAATACGGATTACTTGTTAAAATTATTAACGGAGTTAATGTGCTTACATTTGTTTACGTGTACTGGAATCAGCTCAGATATTTGACTGCAATGACAATATGTGTAAAGATCAATTAAAAGTCATAGAGATGAGATATTGGATTTCCAGACCCTAATAGGATTTCATCTGCACTTGCTGTATTATGTTATACAGTTATAATTGAGCTTCCATCAAACCACAGAATCTGTCACCTCACCAATTTATTTTCCAAGCACTAATGAAACGTATTTCCTATTGAAAATGCTTTTAAAAGCATAACCCTGAAGAAGAGAGGTGACACAAGAGGTGATGGGCTTCTATTTACTTAGCAAATCCAGGTAAAAACTTGGACATAAGTAAAATGAATTTGACAGTTTTAGAAGAGTTCTCAGTAGCCATTTGTTCATATTATAAAGAACACCTAAGTGCTTTCAAAAGGAATTGCAAATAGCATATATAACTCATGCTCACTTTGAGCCCTAACAGCAGATTGATTCTCTGTGCCTTTATCGTAACATAGTAAAGCTAAAGGCAGAATTGATACAATATTTCCTTCTGGATCTTTCTTAATTATTTTTCCCAAATTGATATCATGCATTGAATTATAACACAAACATCTCTGTAAAAGAACTCAGTGAGGCTGCTTTCACTTGATAAAATGAAAATTCTCTTTCCCATTTTGTTCAGAGAAATGAAGACCATATCTAGAGACCATAGACCAATACAGCTGCAAGATGGCAAACATCTGGAAAGGCAGAACAACTATCCTCTGCAGAGAGACTCAAAGCTCCTGTAGTAATAATCCTGTGCTCCTCATTCTGATTTGTGATGGTACAGCGACCAGTGAGAAGGACAGCTTCCCATGGCTGGCAGGGAATGTAATTCTTTAGAATCATTTCTTTACAGATAGTTCCTAAGGGACAAGTGGACTGCCCAGGTGGTGCTAGTGGTGATGTATCCTCCTGCAATGCAGGAGAGCCGGGTTCAATCCTTGGGTAGGGAAGACCCACTAGGAAATGGTAACTCACTCCAGTATTCTTGCCTGGGAACACCCATGGGCAGAGGAGCCTGGTGGGCTACAGTGCAGGGGGCCTCAAAGAGTCAGACATGACTGAGCACAGGACATGAGGGACAATAGAGATCATGTGATGGGGACCTCAACAAGAAAAACCCTTGCCTGACAGATGGATGGCCAGATCCACCTGAATATACCCAGGAATGAGGCATTCACCTCTCAAAAACAATTGCCAGACAATTGTCAGAAAGTCCCTTCTTATGCCTTGCTGGTATCTGCCTCTTTGTAACTTGATCCCTCCCCTCTGAAGCCCCATGGTGCAGCTCAGGTCGAGAAGTGCTGACTCTGCACTTATGTGTACCCAACAGATGCAGCAGACAGCTGGAACTCAGTGGCCCTTTGCTTCAGCTCCCTGCACTGTAGCTCAAATGGTAAAGAATCTGCCTGCAATGCAGTAGAACAGGGTTCAATCCTTGGGTCAGGAAGATCCTCTGCAGAAAAGAACAATAATCCTCTGTTAATCTTGCCTGAAAGTAAAAGTGAAAGCAGCTCAGTCGTGTCCAACTCTTTGTGACCCCATAGACTATATAGTCCATGGAATTCTCCAGGCCAGAATACTGGAGTGAGTAGCCTTTCCCTTCTCCAGGGGAATCTTCCCAACCCAGAGATCGAACCCAGGTCTTCCACATTGCAGGCAGATTCTTTACCAGCTAAGCCACAAGGGAAGCCCAAGAATACTGGAGTGGGTAGCCTATCCTTTCTTCAGTGGATCTTCCAGACCCAGGAATGGAACTGCGGTCTCCTGCATTGCAGGCAGATTCTCTACCAACTGAGCTATCAAGGAAGCCCAGTCTTGCCTGGAGAACCTCATGGAGGGAGAAGCCTGGCAGGATGCGATATACAATCCTTGGGGTCGCAAAGAGTCAGACACCACTGAGTAACTAACACACACACATATCTCTCTTCCTACCGCAGGGTTTATGAGGGAGAACATTTGGACTGGGACACACTCCCCAGTTTCACAATGCCTGAGTTCAGAGAACACCTATGCTCATTTTCTGTGGCCATCTAAAATTTTAATAGATGTACTCTTAGCTGGTCACTTAGAGGGAGACAATGAATTTAATCAAAACATTATTTAAGCAATGCTGTACTATTTGAAAATGTCTCTCATGTATCCTCTTTACCTCTTTTGACTAAATATGCTCAGTTCTCTCAATGAATTTATTCTCCTTTCTCTAAGAGAGTTTTCCTGAGGGTATCCCAGTTACCCTTCACCCAATCAGTCACCAAGTACTACTGACAATACCTCTTTGATCCCTTTTCCTCCCATCTCAGGTGACTGCAGTGGCTTCCCATCATCCCTCTGCCTCCATCCCTTTCAATTACTGCTTAGACCATCACCTGTGATCTTTTCAAAATACTAATTTCACTATGCCACATCCCTGCTGAAAAGCCTTGATAACTCCCAATTACTCTGAGCATGAAGTTCAAACCCTTTGTCTCCTCCAATAGAAACTCTTTATAATCTGATCTCTCCTTAACTCCTCTCTTCTCTGATAAGGCCCTGAGTGCATGTTCAGTCACATCCAACTCTTTGCGACTCCATGGACTGTAGGCCACCAGGATCCTCTGTCTATGGGATTCTCCAGGCAAGAATACTGCAGTGGGTTACCATTTCCTCCTCCAAGGGATCTTTCACACACAGGGATTGAACCCACATCCCCTGCATCTCCTGCATTGGGAAGCAGATTCTTTACCACTGAGCCACAGAAGAAGCCTCCTTTTCATCTCTCTCCAATCTCCCCCTTGAAAATATTATCCCCAGGAACAGAGATTTTTTCAATTTATACAACATGCTGTATTCTCTCTCACCTCCAGGACTTTTCCCATGCTGTTTTCTGTGCATGAACACTCTCTCCCAAATCTTCATCAACAACCATCTCTCCAGCTAATGTAAGCTTCCAGTCTTACATTATCCTTCCTCAAGGCACATCCTCTCATATACAGATCACCCAGCCATGCACTCCCAAGGCACCTTGCAATTCCCCTGGCCTTGTCCTCATCGCACATGTTTTTTCATTACTTACTTTGTTTCCTTTCTTCCCTCTGAAACATCAGCTCTCAGCAGGCAAAGCCCATGCCATTTTGTTTGCACTTGAATCGCAGACCTTAGCATAGTGCCTAGTACACTGCGCATGACTATAAATATTTTTGAAGGAAGAATGGAGAAAGGAGGCATGGGGTACAAGGGTAGCTCTGAAGATAAACTGCCTTCCTCACCGTTTTGTCCAGGGCTGACTTGGGCACCTTTCTGTACCTTTATTGAACTGCCATTCTTTAAAAGCTGGATTGTCAGCAAGAATGCAAGTGTTACCTATTGAATTTCAGCAGAGCTCAATTCCCCAGACGTGCACTATTTAGGTTTGGTTTATCCTTCTCTCTCTTTTATTCTATTATCCAAAGAATTGTCAGAAAAGAAATATTGCCAATAAGTGATGGTTCTATTTGCCTTAAAATTTTCCCTTCAAGGCATGGATGTAGGTATGCTTTCAGTGATTGCTGAAAACAGAGTTCTTCCATAGTGGGGGGTATGGCAAGGAGATCCAGTCAGTTGATCCTAAAGGAAATCGGTCCTGAATATTCATTGGAAGGACTGATGCTGAAGCTGAAACTCCAATCCTTTGGCCACCTGATGCGAAGAACTGACTCATTGGAAAAGACCCCAATGCTAGGAAAGATTGAAGGTGAGAGGAGAAGGGGACAACAGAGGATGAGATGGTTGGATGGCAGCAACAACTTGATGTACATGAGTTTGAGTAAGCTCTGGGAGTTGGTGATGGACAGGGAAGCCTAGTGTGCTTCAGTCCATGGGGTTGCAAAGATTCAGACACAACTAAGTGACTGAACTGTACTGATGTGGGGGGGTGGCACGGATTATACAGGTTTTTACCATATTTCTGTGGTGAACTTAAAGGGCTGAAGTGGTATAGGATACATTGTCCCAGAAATTGCTCTCAGGCCTCCAATGACTTAGATGGATTCAGGATGAGAACTGTGAGATTTAATAACACTGTGGTGACAACTGTAGTTTAAACCCATAAACCACAAATGCATGTCTGACCGGAAATAAAAAGAATCTGAGTGTTACATCCTCCTAAGCAGATTCTTACCATAGAGTAATGTTGGGGAAGAGTCTAGCCCCAAGTGCTTAGCTTTGCAATTCAAAAGAGTTGTGACTTAGCTTCCCTTATATAACATGGGCAGCTTTTCATTATGTTTATTTGATGCAGTGTTATTGAGGCAATATTTTATATGAATAATTCATTTCTACTCCAACTTTATCTAGCAAAGTCAAAAGCAGAATCCTAAATTTCAAAACAGATCAAAGAGTTCCTTAAATAAATTGGAAATGCCTTGAGTCGCCTGCTTTCTGAACCTCCCTGTCTTGTCTATGCATTAAGCAAGCACTTACTATGGGCTGTTAGATACCCAAGTTATTAAATGTTCACAGCTCTCCCTGCATTTTCTTCAGCAAAAATGAATTTTAGTGCCCCAGTTTTGCACTGTTTCCTCTTGTTCTTATCCAGAAATTGAGTTCTATGAGAGCAAATCACGTCCAAGAAATTTTTCTTTTACATATTTTTAACATTGGTTGTACGTGCCTGACTTTCTGAGGCCATCTCAGCCCTGATTACCCTCTGTTCACTGGGCAGTCTGATGAACACAGCAGGCAGGCTTGGGTGAATAAAATAGAGCAATTACATTTGGATGCTCAAGACTGCCAGCTGTCTGGGGACGCCTCACCACAGCCTCCCCATCCTGTTATCCTCCTTTCAGATCTTACCAAGTCATGCAAGAAAGTCACCCTTCAAAATGATTGACATCCAAAGACTTGCCTAGGCTTTATCCAGCTACAAAAGCTGCAAACAGGAATGGAGCAGTCAGAGAGAAAAATTAAAAATGGAAGAAAAAGTATTCAGAATCACTGAGTCATACCTAAGTGTACTTTAAAAAAAAAAAAAAAAAGGTTTTAGGACAGTAGGAAAAAAAATAGAAATAACCAAAGATTTCAAACCATCAAAGAATGCTCACCTCTTAGATGACTGTGTTAAGGCGTCAGAGGCAGTCATCTGGTCACCTTATCGCATTTGAGAGGAAGACCATCTCTCTTGGCTGGGGCAGGTAAGCACTTAGGGAAGAATGTGATGGCGGCTGAGAAGTATAACACACACAGGCTTCCAGTCATAGCTACTTACTAGCTAAGAGGCTTTAAACAACTTGCTATATATATGTTGCTAGATCTCTGTAATAGAGGGATAATACTACTTACTTTATGAGCTATTGTTGGAAAATGTACATAAGCCGATGGTAAAGTGTCTAGTACACAGTAGAAAATGGTACCTCGTATCCAGCAACCTAGATAGTATACTCAAAAGCAGAGACATTACTTTGCTGACTAAGATCCGTCTAGTCAAGGCTATGGTTTTTCCTGTGGTCATGTATGGATGTGAGAGTTGGACTGTGAAGAAGGCTGAGCACTGAAGAATTGATGCTTTTGAAGTGTGGTGTTGGAGAAGACTCTTGAGAGTCCCTTGGACTGCAAGGAGATCCAACCAGTCCATTCTGAAGGAGATCAGCCCTGGGATTTCTTTGGAAGGAATGATACTAAAGCTGAAACTCCAGTACTTTGGCCACCTCACATGAAGAATTGACTCATTGGAAAAGACTGATGCTGGGAGGGATTGGGGGCAGGAGGAGAAGGGGACGACCGAGGATGAGATGGCTGGATGACATCACGGACTCGATGGACATGAATCTGAGTGAACTCTGGGAGTTGGTGACAGACAGGGAGGCCTAGCGTGCTGCAATTCATGGGGTTGCAAAGAGTCGGACACGACTGAGCAACTGAACTGAACTGAACTGATTCAGTAATCTGCATTAAGAGTTTACACTTTGAATTTTCATAAAGATACCCTGTAATTGTTGACCATTGCCTGAGTAGCACCATGTGTTGAAGACAAGTGGAAATATCTGCTACAAACACATTCCCTTAGTCACTTGATCCCTGTGGTATGTTGTTCAGTGGTCTGTTCAATAACCAGAGCTACCCCCTTCATCCTTTGGGTGGAGCTTGCTTCCATGAAGGAGGCTCAAAATGCCACACACTCATTTCCCATCAGGCTTCCCTCATAACTCAGTCAGTAAAGAATCTGCCTGCAATGCAGAAGACCTGAGTTCAGTCCCTGGGTCAGCAAGATCCCCTGGAAAAGGAAATGGCAATCCACTCCAATATTCTTGCCTGGAGAATCCCACGGACAGGGGAGCCATGGGGTTGCAAGAGTCAGACATGCCTTAGCAACTAAACCACCATCACCATTTCCCATCATGCCTTGGGGCTAAGCATAAATGAGAGTTGCTAGGAACTTACGGGAGGGAGTGTTTTCCCTAATGAACCTAAGGAGAAAATCCTTTCCCTGTTCTCTAACCTTTCTGGCACTGTTTCCTGTTCTCTAACATTTCTGGAATGTAAGGATATACTTCAAGCTGCTGCAGCCATATTAGGTCTTGAGGAAACAGCCAAACAGACTCTGACTTTACTCATTAATGCCACAGAGCCACTGAACTAACCTGAAAATGACCTAGCACCACACTGCTTGTCAAGTAAGACAGAGAAGATTTTCATCACTTAAAATATAGCCCCTCTCATTATTTATTTTTAAGAGCTTCCCTGGTGGCTCAGACAGTGAAGAATCTGCCTGCAATGCAAGAGACCTGGTTTCTATCACTGGGATGGGAAGATCCTCTGGAGAAGAGAATGACATCCCACTCCAGTATTCTTGCCTGGAGAACTCCATGGACAGAGGAGCCTGGTGGGCTACAGTCCATGGGGTTGCAGAGAGTCAGACATGACTGAGTGATTAACACACATTCATCATTTATAATTGGGCAATACAGCCCTTATTTTCTTGTCTTCCCCCAGGGCATCGAGAGATTTTTCATCTTATGCTTGAGCATTTGAGCAGGAGTATGTAGATGTTATTAAACATGGGTTCATATTTATGAATAATGCTAGCTAATTTTCAGAGAAGTTGAGTAAATCATTGAATGTCACACAACCAACAGCAGAAAATAACTGAAACTCAGATCTGTTTGACTCAATTGGTCAGTATTTTCAGAATACTGCTGCTATACACATTGTTAGTCACTCCGAGAAGAAATATCCAAGAAGAAATGTCTTAAATAAGTAAAGTTCCCTTTCCTTTTCTAACTCTCAGTTTATATTCTGAGTTCATAATCCCAAATTGCCCCAAATTTGACCTCCTTAAACAAACTCAAGTTCTGAAAAATTTCCCTTTTTCCTCCTCCTTCTCATCAAACTGTCCCTGTTCTGGGTTCCATTTCCTCAGGGAGCCAATATGCATAAAAAGTTAAAACTAGATAATAAGTAAATTTCTTTAATGGGATCCTGTTTGGCGAATGCCTTCAGTGTAANGCTGTTTCTCAATTGCACTGATGATGAGAAAGCCTTCATGAACGCCTTCACTCTCCTCAACAACCAGATAACTCAGGTGGCTGAAGTGCGAGCCTTAAGGTGCCTACCTTGTGGAAATCTGTCCCAGGAGAAATCCGCTCTTATTCATCACAGAAAACTTCGTGGTGGGGAAACATCATATGTGTGTAAGGAGTGTGAACAGGCCTTCATCTGTCTCTTATACACATCTAGATGTGTATAAGAGACAGACCTTAGAGGATCAGAAAGTGAGGTAGTCGTTTCATATAGTGGGGAGGTGGAGGGGTGGAGGGGTGGAGAGGTGGTGGTAGTTAGATGCCTTCCTCAGGCACAAAGAGCTGTTTCTATCAACAAGAGTTAACTGGGGTATGGAACATGATTAGAAGTCATTTATTCCTTAAATAAGTACTTATTAAGCACCTCACTTACTATGCCAACAGAATTCTTGATGCTAGGATTATACCATCAAGCACTAAAAAAAAAAAAAAATAAGTTCCCTCCTTTCATGAAATGTAAACTCTAGTTGGGGAGAGATAATTTAAAAATAAATACTCTATTTCTTTTTAAAGGTGAAAAATGCTCTCAAGAAAAGCAAAGCAAATTAACAAGGACAGATTGGTGGGGGTAGACTATAAGAGTGATCAGGACATACTATATAAAGAAAGGAATATAAATGTTAAGCATATGACAAGATAAAATTCACAGGAAAGCATGATGGGAGAGAAAGATGAAGAAAACCTCAAGAAACCTATTACCCTCTTTTTTAAAAGATTGGGGTATAATTACTTTACAATGCTGTGTTAGTTTCTGCTGTACAATTAAGTGAATCGCTATATGTATACACATAACCCCTCCCTCTTAGGTCTCCCTCCCACCTCCCCCTTCCTACCGTCTAGCTCATCACGTAGCACTGAGCTGACATTCCTACCATCTAGCTCATCACGTAGCACTGAGCTGAGTGCCCTACCTGCTTTGTAGCAGGTTCCCACTAGCTGTCTAGTTTACATATGCGAGTGTATATGTCAATCATAATCTCCCAATCCGCTCCACCCTCCCCTTCACCCCCAGCGTTCATGTGTCCATTCTATACATCTGCATCTCTATTCCTGCCCTGGAAATAGGTTCATCTGTACCATTTTGCTAGATTCCACATATATGTGTGGTGCTGCTGCTGCTGCTAAGTCACTTCAGTCGTGTCCGACTCTGTGCGACCCCATAGACAGCAGCCTATCAGGCTCCGCCGTCCCTGGGATTTTCCAGGCAAGAACACTGGAGTGGGTTGCCATTTCCTTCTCCGATGCATGAAAATGAAAAGTGAAAGTGAAGTCACTGGGTCGTGTCCAACTCTCAGCGACCCCATGGACTGCAGCCCACCAATATGTGTATATGATATTTGTTTTTCTCTTTCTGACTTACTTCATGTCGTATGACAGACTCTAAGTCCATCTACATCTCTACAAATGACTCAATATCGTTTCTTTTCATGGCTAAGTAATATTCCATTGTATAAATATATACCACATTTTCTTTATCCATTTATCTATCACTGGATATTTAAGTTGCTTCCATATCTTTTTGTAAATGGCGCTACAGTGAACATTGGGGTGCATGACCATTCTGACCAGGGTGAGGTGATACCTCATTATAGCGTTGATTTTCTTTTCTCTACTAGTGATGTTTAATCTTTTGGCCAGCTGTACATCTTCTTTGGAGAGATGTCCATATGACATAGAAAATCAAGAAATACTGCTAAAACTTAACTGAACAAAAAAGAGAAAATTAACTATTTTACTTAAACTTACAAAGATGACCAGTAGAAAAGCTAAAAAATCCTGGAGGAGAAAGAATAGGAAAAGAGATATTGTCAGTGAGCTAAATCTTCATTTTTCATTTCTAGAAGTCAATAGAAACTGCTTAATTGGGAAAATAGGTTTTATCTCACATACTAACTTCCACTGATCAGTGGTGTCTGCCTGGGGCTCTCCTAAGTAAAACTGCATACACAAGACCTGGCTCTTTAAGAAAGTGTGTTGTGATCAGTTAATTAGTGCTATCTGCCATGAGGGAAGAAGGGATCAATGACAGCCCATAGGCCAAGAACTGTCGTCTCCATTTAGAGCAACACTGAATCATCTGGATACGCAATGGCCCACGGCAAGGAGAAAGCACTAGCGGCAGTAAGAATTGGTCATATCAGAATATAGAAAGAGAGCCAAGATGGTAAGGGGATCAGTGAGACGATGGATTCTTGTGTCATACTTTTTGTTTGGATTGACATTCTGAAATGTACAAGGGAGATAAACTGTAGAGAAGACTGGCAGAAAAGAGCTAGCTTTACATCACTAATGTAAGGATTGCATGTGTTGGGCTTCAAATCCTGCCTTTCCAAAGGCTCAGAGAAGAATTTAAGTAGCAGAGTTTCTAAGACATGTGCCTTCCTTGGCTGAATTGTATCTAGTGACTCATTTAAAGTTAGTGAAATGTGTTTCGGGTATTATGAACCTTCGGTGGAGAAAACTGACTGTTGGCCCAATGAAGCCCTCCCTGCTGTACCAATTACCTAAACAGAGGATGCCGAGATACCAGGGTCCCCACTGTACCATCACGCCAAATCCTGGGAACACAAACAAAGCTTGAAATCTTGTCTCTAATTAAATCATGTGGTGCCTGGTGACTTTGCTGGCCTCCTGCTCAGCAGAAAACCATGTGAAACTCTGAGCAGGCTCCCTTGGTGGCTAATGTCTGTAATAAAGACACAACTCCCAGCCTGTCTGCACTCCCTAGGACTGGCACCAAATGAAGAGGATAGGAACGCTGTGGTTATCAAAAGGGCACAGTTAGAGAGCTACCTGCTCACTAAACACAGCAACAGTGAAGTTTCATAATCCTTCAGCATCTTAAGTCTGCCTGCACCTCGGTGAGAAGCACCCAGACAGGTGACTATTGCAAAGAGCCCCACACTTGAGTTTTCATTCACACCTCAGCTCTAATACCTTTACTGACTCATTCAACCAATATTCTGCCCAACTCTATGCTAAATGATAGATTACCCAGTCACTCAAACTCCAGAACCCAGGCTTCACCAGTAGTTGGGACACCTCATTTTACAGTGTTAATTCCAGCATGCAAAAATTGTTTCTAATGTGTCCATATAGGCTGCCTCTGTGCTGGGAGTCCCATGAAGAATAATTAGAGGAGGCGTGGCACCAAACACCTCTCGCACTTCATCCAGGAACCTAATATTACATGCTTATCCCTTTAATTCCTTATTAAATACACCTATAGAAATGGCTCTGCACACTTATCAGCCATTACTTTAGCATGATATGTTCCCAAAGGAAAGCCAGTTGTGTGCCTTAAATAGACTCTATAATCCTCAAAACATTTTAGCAATGTCTAACCATTCAATGTACACACAGACACGCACAGACTTTTTTTTGAGGACCTACTACGTGTGGGGCATTGGTACTCAGGTGGAAGCTGATTTGGTGCATGGTAACTAAAGCTAAATCATGTATAGCCCTGAGAACCATCTAGTAGGAATAATAAGATATATATATATATATAAACAAATATAATAGAAATTACAATGAATTTATTGCCATGACAAAATACATAGTGTTATGTTTGGGATTTAGATGTGTTCAAGACCAGGCTAGGACCTAGTCATTCATTCAACACTTATTTATAAAGCACAAATAGACTCTCTCATATGAAAGACTGCAGGACCAAAGACTTTAAACGTTAGGATAAATGGGATGTGTGTGAGATATGTACTCAAGTGAGGGGTAATGAAGGAGAATGTGGAGAGAATCTTAAGAATATCAGTTTGGGTGGGTGATGCATGAAAGGGGGGAAAGGGAATATAAAATTAGAAAGATCAAGAAAGGCCAGATCATGGAAAAGTTTGTATGCCAGACTAGAACATTTAGACCTTATTTTACAGTCAGTAGGGCTTCCCTAGTGACTCAGATGATAACGAATCTGCCTGCAACACAGGGGCCCTCGGTTCAATCCCTGGGTCAGGGACGATCTCCTAGAGAAAGGAATGGCAACCCACTCCATCATTCTTGCCTGGAGAATCCCATTGACAGAGGAGCCTGGCGGGCTACAGTCCAATTGGGAGCTACAGGAATTTTAGAGCTGGAAATAAATATAATCAAGACTCTGCTTTCTAAAGATTAACCTGACAACAGTGTATAGAAACAATTGAATTAAAAGATAAATAAGGTAGGAGGCTAGTGAGGAAATTACTGAATGCTCTAAGAAAGAGGGAATAGGGCATGCACTGGAACATCTGATAGTGGAAACAGGGAGGGGGATGAATGCTGGAATTACTGGGTTCTGAAATAGGCATCATCAGCACTTCAAGCCCAAATCTTGCGTCATATTCCACCCAAGTAGAGTACGCAGTGCCTGGCATGGAGTAAGCATAGGATAAATGTCAGAGGTGGATAAATGGATGGATGAGGGAGAGGGAGGAATTAAAGATAGCAACATTAGGGGCAAGATGTCTGGCACCATCTCTGGAACTGGTTTGAGAAATGAACCATGATGGATCCATGTTGTTGACTGAAGGAAATAGATCAGAAAATACCTGAATCATAGAGTTTGGGGACAGCGAAAGGGGCCTGGAAGTTGGACAGGAAAAAAGACAGAAGGCAGGAAAGGAGAACAAAGGGCTGATTTCAGACTGCCTCTCAGAACAGGGTGTGCAGACTTGAGGCCCCACAGTTTCAGAGGAATGCTGACCCCTCCAAGAACCATCAGATGAAAAAAGAAGTTGACAAACACTGCAGGAGGACAAGTGCTGGCATAAGGCACTGGTTACAAAGAAAGGATTTGAAATCAGAAAGAATTCTGACAAGCCTGTGCAGGAATCCTCATTATGCCACTTACTTAACCAGGTCTTGATTTGTTCACCGATAAATAATCTTACCAAATAGGCTTATTCAAACGATGGATGTGATAGCTGCTGTCCAGCAAAAACTCTCCAAAGCTTGTACAGAGTCACTGCTGGGAGGAAACCACCCAGCCAGACAGCTGCACATCCCAGTCCCCCTTGTGGCTGAGTATCCTATGTGCCGGACAAAAGAACATGAACAGAAAAGATACATGCCTCTTCTGGCCAGGACTTCTTAAGGAGCAGGTCAACCCCCTCTACTTACATTTCCCCAGCTAGGTGCTGGATGCAGAGGGTCCCAGGTCCTGGAGGATGTGAAGCAGCACCATGGACAGGGCCTGCGTAGTAAAGCATCAAGCAGAGAGCTGCCCTGGGACCAGATCTCCAGCCATCATCAGAGGGCCCTATGGACAAGAAATAGCTTCTTTGGAGTCAAACCGCTGCCATTTTGTGATTTGTGATGGCAGGATGCTTCTTGCTAACAAATATAGCAAGGATTACGAGAGAAATAAAAGATAAAGCAGGTAGCACTATATCTACTCATGGTGAGTACTCAACAGATGGTACCAGGAAAAAAAAAATCAGAAGAAAAAGAAAGAAATGTGACAATGAGCAGAGAGGATGGCTCTAGGAAACATGAGATCTGTGGATCTGGCTGCTCTTTCTTTTTTTGAGGCCTGAAACAGGTTCTTAACCTAGTAGACATGATGATATGAAGAGAGGGACACTTTCACAGGAATGAATGATAGTTCACGGGCTTACTGAACCCTTCCTTTCTACAATCCACCCACACATACTTCCTCCCACCCCCCACTGACACACACACATATGCTCATCCATCTCCCCACTCACAAACCACCTAAATTCTTTGGTTTGCAATTTGGAGCTGCTCACAACCTCCTGCCTCCTGGCCCTAGAGCCCATCTGCCAGGGTTCTTCCCTGTGACAGGCAGAATAATGGCCCCTTGTAAGATGTCCATATCCCAATCACCAGAACCTGTGAATATGTCCTCTCTTATGGCAAAAAGGATTCTGCAGATTGATTAAGTTAAGTATCTTGAGATGATATGATCCTAGATTATCCAGGTGGACCTAATGTGATCACAAAGGTCCTTATAAGTGAAAGAGAGAGTCAGGGTGAGAGAGAAAATATGATAATAGAGACAAAGTCAGAGAATCAAAATGAGATCTGAAAACACTACACTACACTGTGGGCTTTGAAGATGGAGGAAGAAGCCATGAGTTAAGGAATATAGGTGGCCTATAGAAACTGGAAAAGGCAAGGAAACAGACTCTTCTCTAGAGCTTCCAGAGTCACCAGCCTACCAACTAACAGCCCAGCTTCAGCCCTGTGAAATGGAGTTGGGATTTCTGACTTCCAGCAGTGCAAGATAATAAATGTGTGTTGTTTGAAGTCACTAAACTTGTGGACATTTGTCACAACAGCTACAGGAAACTAATACCCCTTCCAGAACCAGTCGCCCTGGCCCTGCTGCTGGGCTCCTCCCTGCCTTGTCTTTGCTCCACTCACCACACAGAGATAGGATGCCACTGGGTTCTCCAGCCTTCCTTAGTCCCCAGAGCAGAGCAGCCAGTCCCTATACTGATGTTCAGAGCCTCTCCACAGCCCAGTTGTCCAACTCGGTGATCCAGCCATTATCATGGGCCAAAGCAACCATGATGGCACACTAGATAACTACCAGCTCTATTAACTGGGGAGTGACTTCTCGGCAACCTAAAGGATCTTACATCATCAGATTACTAATCCATAACTTGGAAGGCTTGATAATTTTTCTTAAGTTCTTCACTAGGTAGTCAATTAGGCAGAGGAGGTCATAAGAAAATACTATTTTTATTGAAACTTCTACACCTGCTAGATTTGTTTCGTGTGTTAAGCAATATAATTGGTGAGTTTCCAAACTCATTTCATATTTTGAAAGATTAAAATGAGCACATAATGGCACCTAGACCCACATAAAACCTCCTCAGGTGTAATCAGGCCCTCTCTAACCCCTCCCATTGCTGAAACAGGGTTGGCAATGTAGAAGAGTATCATTGACTGAATTTCATGCCTCTGAAATTTGTATGTTGAGTTCCAAATCTCAGTACCTCAGAATGTGACTTTATTTGGAAATAGGGTTTGAAAAACAGATAATTAAGTAAAAGTGAGGTCATTAGGGTGGACTTTCATCCAGTATGACTAGTGTCCTTGAAAGAAGAGAAAATTAGGACACAGACATACCCAGAGGGAAGACCACATGAAGACACAGGCAGAAGATGGTCATCTACAAACCAAGGAGGGGAATCTTAGGAAAAAACCAAGCCTGCCAACACTTCAATGTTGAATTTGTAGTCTCCAAACTGTGGGAAAATTAAGTTCTGTTGTTTAAGCCACCCAGTCTCTGGTACTTCATCACGGCAGCCCTAGAAAACTAATACAGGGGTATTTTGTTTTGTTTTATTTTGTTTCCTATCAACAGCCTGGAAACTGCATTGAGGATTTCTTTACTAGGTGAATAGCTGCAGTTAATGTACTAAGATCTTGTTACCAATATATTCAACTCTTTTATAAAAGTAGAAAATTGGTATCTTTATTCTGTCAGTGCACCAACTAATTAGGCAACCTTCAAAACTAACATTTTTTAAATTCCTGCTCTTTGAATCTGTTATCTAATCCTGAAGGAGCCATTGTTGTTCCTTAAATATGGAACACCTGGGTTCAGTCCCTGGGTTGGGAAGATCCCCTGGAGAAGGGAAAGGCTACCCACTCCAGTATTCTGGCCTGGAGAATACCATGGACTGTATAGACGGAAAGAGTAGGACACGACTGAGCGACTTTGACTTTTCACTTTAAAGAAAAAAAAAAAAAAGACAAAAACACAGATGAGGAAATGAAGACCCAAAGAAGTTAAATAACTTGTCCAAGGCCACGTGGATGCTCTGTGAAATTAACATCTCAATCTATGTGGGCTCTCAAATTCACATGTACCCCAGATTTTGCACAAGCTTTTCCACTGAAAGTGGTGAGAGTTTCTAAGGGGTTATGAAGATTAATAGAGGCCCTCCTCAATCTCCTTTGAGCTTTCAAGCTATTTCTGAGAAGAGGGTTGCAGAGTTGTAAGAGGATGGGAAAAAGAAATGCATCCTTTTTTATGTATACATAGGAAACAAAAATCTGGCTGCCTATCCAGAGGGTCTGTGCATCATTTCCCCTCCCTTGGTAACTGCTGGTGCCGCGGCTGCTTAGGAGTGCAATAAACAAGTTGTAATATATTAGCACGAACAGTTGCAGTGTGCTCCTATAGCTGGCAGAATTCCTGAGAAATGGTTTTTATGGCACTGATCTCCTTGGAGACCTTAAATAACGGCCTAAAATGTATGGTACAGAGATCACAGGGTTTATTACTTTAGTTTCAGCCTGGTGTTATGCAATTTATAGTTTTCCTGATAAATTGGGATCCATTCAGCTGGTACATATTATGTGGGACAGTGGAATTGTCTCTCACCGTTGAAGGATTAGAAATGGGCAGACTCCCTGACTGGGTAACAACAGCACCAGCCCAGGCCAGCAGCACATGGCCCAGCAGCACATCTGAGCTTGTTCTAAAGAGCAATGGGCTCACACAGTGGGACTGCTCCACTGTATCTCTAAATGTCTCCTAATCCCAGAGGAACCTGACACTGAGCTCATACAACTTGGCTAAAGGCAAACAAACTCAGCTTCCTTTTGAGGAGCATGGAGGGGATCTTCAGTAAAATATGCAAATAAAAATCCCACTTCTTAATCTAGCAATAGAGGGATGGCTTTTTATGCAGAACCTAGGAGCAAACTGTTCCCTGTTTTCCAAGGATTAAGTTAAAATAAAATCCGCTATTAGTACCTGTGGCTGTCTGTATACAATTAATTAATTTGACATTGTTTGGAATCAGATTTTACAGGCCACAAACACCATATATTTGAGAGAAAGCTGTTCATGTTTCTGATTTTCAACCAGTTGATCAGTCTCTTGGCTTAAAAAAAATTTTTCCCGTCAGGAAAGGGACAGCAATTAAAGTGTATTGTGTTGGTGGTGTTCTAGTTTTTACAAAATCAAGCTAGTATGCAGGAATAGACTTTCTTTCAGCTGAAAGTCTGGTATAGATATTAACATTTGGACGTTGGAGCCCCTTCAAATCCCATCTGGCCGTTAATCAGTGACGGATGAAGGATTTACTCCAAGAACCTCAACTCCAAGGTGTCATTAAGTTCCATAGGGTCAATAATTCCTGAAAGTGAATTTAAACAACAAAGACCAATAATTCTATAGACATTGTTAGCCTGCTTCTTTGGAGAAAAAAAAGAGGTTGAGAGGAGGAAGGACAGAGGCTTAGGTATGAGAGACTGGAAAAATGGTTAGAAAAGAAGAAACAGGTCCCACCTTCCATGAATTCTAGACCTTCCTTTGAGCTCAGAAGGTGCCCACTTTTCTGTAGTAGAAAACGCTTTCAAATATGTGGTTGTATTTTGGGTTCAGTCCCAGGTAGACAGGTTTCTTTCTTTCCAATGGGTCTGGTCCTGAGATTAGTTAACACCCTTTTATGATGTCATTCAGCTCCCTGGAAAGGAGTTGAGGCAGAGGATGAAATGGACACCCAGTGTAGTGAGAGAGCTGCCACATTCCATGCCTCAGTTACATTAACTGCTGCTGCAGAAACATTCAGAGCCAGCTCCGTTGAAGTTCATACCTGGTTCAGGATCAAGGTCATGAGCATCCTCACTGGGATTTTAGCAAGGATCAAGCCAACTATTTCTGATAAATGGAATAATAACCCACTATTGCTTAACCTATGGCAAGATTCCCAGTGGCCCTGTCTCCTGGGAAAGATGCATTCTGAAAACAACTCCTGCAAAAGCAAAGATCCTGTGTGCAGTGGCCATTCAAATTGAGAAAGAGGGAGGCAGAGGCGACAAGATAGAGGGAGAAGGACCCAGTGACTATCCCAACATGGCTGCCCCATTAGCCAGTCAGGCAGCCTTCTCCTAGATGCTCTCATTCCCACAACAATCCCATAAGGCAAGAACTGCAACAAACATTCCCATTTTACCCATGAAGAAACTGACATAGGCAAAATGACCCATTCGAATCCACACATGCTAAGCAATGGAAGCAAGGTTTGATATCAGGAGATCTGGATCCTCTGTGCACATTTTAAGTAGTAGGATTTGCCCTTTGGTAGGGAAAAAACTGAGTTTATGAAGCTCACTAACAACCTGAGATCCAACTTTGGGAGCATAATTCATTCATCATTGCTGCTGCTAAGTCACTTCAGTCATGTCCGACTCTGTGTGACCCCACAGACAGCAGACCATCAGGCTCCACCGTCCCTGGGATTCTCCAGGCAAGAACACTGGAGTGGGTTGCCATTTCCTTCTCCAATGCATGAAAGTGAAAAGTGAAAGTGAAGTCACTCAGTCGTGTCCGAACCTTAGCATGGACTGCAGCCTACAGGCTCCTCCATCCATGGGATTTTCCAGGCAACCATTCACCATTAGGGGGTGCCTATTGAGTACTGTAATAAAGATACAAGCAGACATCAAGACTTACCAATGTATCTACCCGCAACACAAGACCCATTCAGAGCTCAAGCGTCTGGTGGCTGACAGCTAGATGATTTACAATAGCCACTTTAATTTTGCTGTGGGGCCACTTCTTTAAAAAACATCCTCCTCTATGATATTTTGAAGAACTTTCCCATCCCTTCTTCTCCTTCATTACCAGTTATCCCTCAGTGTCTAATCCCTTCCTTTTGCCATTGGTTTGTTTCACCCTGAACAATTTCAATTACTGAGCTGTTAGCTAGAATAAAAAAACCTCACAAATCTTCCAGGGTAAGCCTAGAGAAATGGCAATCATCACAAGCAAGAGATGGTCTCATCTTAAAAGAAAACAAATAAACAACACACAGGTTTCACACCGTGACTACTTCTCAGAGAGTCAGTCATCCATTGAAACAATTCTACTTTTTTTCCCTTTCTTTCTTTCAAGTAAAACTCCCAGCCATGCTTACAGAGATAGGTAAACACAAGCCAGGAAAATCTTTAAATTATAACCAACTACTTGAAGGAATAGAGGTCTTTTGAGCTTTCACAATGAAGCAAAGTAGCCACTTCCAGGGTGGGGCAGGGGAGGGGAGCGGGGAAGAGAGAGAGAGAGAACTTCTGTGATCAGAAAGAGAGGGGATGTTACTCCCTCATTCATTAGCAACAGTGTCTGGCCATTGAGTCCAGACCCACACTTCCCCATTCGTGAGGAGATGGAAAAGGGGGTTTATGCATCAAAGCCTTGGTAGTTGATATCTAGCTCAGAACCAAGGCCCTACCATATCTGCACATTCTGTCGAAATAGGAGAGAAAGCTTGAGATACACTCCCTAGGAAAGGTCCTTCATCCTCACATTTTTTCATCAGCTACTCCCACACTCTCATGCACTTCCTCTGGAGGAACAGTGTGGGATGGTCTGCCCATCCCCTGGAGATGACTCTGGTATAAATTCAGATTATGCATTCATACCTTCAGCAAAGATCCATGTGGAGCAAACATCATGTACCAGAAAATGTTTGTAAGGATCAAAAACACCAAAGACCTAGTCCATGCAAGGAGCTCACAGAGGGGTTGGAGAGAGGGGTAAAAAAGCAAAGGATTACACCAAAATGTAGTATGGGCTATGACAGAGCCAGGCATGGATTTCATGGGCACAGATAGAGTGGGGCAGCAAATCAGACCAGGGCTGAAAAGAGGCACCTGGAGGTGAGGACAAATTGAGTCTTAAAAGACAAATGGGAGCTTGTAAAAGAATAAAAAAGGGGCCAAAGACAGATGGCCCATAATTATTCTTAATATAATAAAGGAAACTAATGACAAAATGAAAACACATCTATTGAATGAGAGAAAATATTTGCAAATGATATAATTGGTAGGAGATTAACATTCAGCATATATAAATAGCTCATACAACTCAATATCAAAAAAATGAACAATACAATTTTTCGAATGGGCAGAAGACCTGAACAGACATTTTCCCAAAGAAGACATGCAGATGGCCAGTAAGTACATGTAAAAATGCTCAACAATGCTCATCATTAAAGCAATGCAAATCAAAACCACAATGAGATATCACCTCACACTTGTCAGAAGGGCTAGCATCAAAAAGACCACACATCACAAATGTTGGAGAGGGTGTAGGTAACAGGGAATCCTCCTACACTGTTGGTGGCAATGCAAATTGGTACAGTCACCATGGAAAACAGTATGGAGCTTCCTATAAAAACGGAAAATAGAGCTACTCTATGACTCAGCAATTCCACTCCTGTATGTACATCCAAAAACAAGAAAAACACTAATTTGAAAGATACATGTACCCTAATGCTCATAGCCGAATTATTCATAATTGCCAAAACATGGAAGCAACCTAAATGTCCATCAACAGATGAATGGATAAAGAAGAAGTGATGGAGATAGACAGATACACAATGGAATACTACTCAGCTATAAAAAGAAAAAATTTTTCCTATTTGTAGTATAATGGAGGGACTTGGAGAGTATTAGTGTAAGTGAAATAAGTCAAAGACAAATACTATGTATATTTCTTACATGTTGAATCCAAAAAATTCAACAAACTAATGGCTATAACAAAAAAGAAGCAGATAAAGCTATAGAGAACAAGCTAGTGGTTCCCAGTGGGGGAAAGGGAAGATGGTGAGTCAGAATAGGGGTTAAGAGGTAAAAATTAAAATGATCTAAAAGGATATATTATACAAAATGGAAGAAATAGCCAATATTTTATAACTATAAATGGACTACAACATTTAAAATTTGTAAATCACTATATTGTACATCTATAACACATTATATAGCAACTATACTTCAAATATTTTTAATTGAAGGTTAATTGTTTTACAATATCGTGTTGGTTCCTGCCATTCAACAATGTGAATCAGCCATGATCATGCATATGTTCCCTCCCTTTGAACCTCCCCATCCCCCGGAACTCTCCAGCCCAATCCACCCTTTCAGGTTGTCACAGAGTACCTCACTGAGCTCCCTGCATTATACAGCAACTACCCAATAGATATCTGTTTTACATATGGCAATTCTGTTTCAATGTTACTCTCTCAATTCATCCTACCATCTCCCCCTCTGCTGTGTCAAAAGTCTGTTCTCTATATATGTGCCTCTATTCCTCAATTTTTAAAAGTAAAAAAAAAAAAAGAGGTTTAAAGAATAACATAATTCTGCTACAGATTAAATTGTGTTTCCCACTCACATATTCATAGTTTGAAATTCTAAACTCAGTACCTCAGAATGTGACCATATTTGAAGAGTAGGCCTTTATAAAAGGTAATTAAGTTAAAATGTTATCACATAGCTGGGTCTACTTCACTGAACAACCGCTTGAAAAATATTCATTGAATAAATGAAAGTTGAGTTTAAAAAAGAAAGTTACCACAGAGTCTGTACAGTATACTGCATTATATGTGGTCATTTGTATTAGGGTTTCCCTCATAGCTCAGTTGGTAAAGAATCCGCCTGCAATCCAGGAGATTCTGGTTCTGTTCTTGGGTCAGGAAGATCCACTGGAGAAGAGATAGGCTACCCACCCCAGTATTCTTGGGCTTCCCTTGTGGCTCAGCTGGTAAAAGAATCCACTTGTAATGTGGGAGATCTGGGTTCAATCACTGGGTTGGGAAGATCCCTGGAGAAGGGAAGGGCTACCCACTCCAGGATTTTGGCCTGGAGAAGTCCATGGACTGTATAGTCCTTGGGATTGCAAAGAGTCGACACAACTGGGCAACTTTCACTTTCATTTGTATTAGAAAAAATAAGAAAACAATAGTATTTTCTATGAATGTATATATGTGTATTAAAGCTTAGGAAAAATCTGGAAGGATACAAACAAACTGGGAATTCACTGCGGGAAGCGGGGGGCAAAGTGGGGAGGGTCCATGGAGACTTTGCTTTGATAGTAATGTTTTAATTATTAGAAGGAGAATATTCACTGATTACTTGGTTAATAAAAATTAATTTTAAATGTTCAAATGATTGATTAAAACTAAGATGCTTGCTCCTGAGGGGCTGGAAAACAATTAGTCCAGTGTTCTTTAATTTTCCTTTGTCTAGAAATGGGATGAGTGCCAGAGTTTGAAGATAGAACCCAACCTGCAAGTTCAAGAGAATGGAGATCTACTGGAGCAAGAGCCAGGCCACTGCAGGGCAGAGTGGTGGTCACGGAACTCAGGATGAGAGATGAGTCCCAGGAAATTTACACAGGAAGAAAAGTAAGGGATCAATAAAAGAGGTGGTGCATAAAGAATTCTAAAACAAGGATGACTGACATTTTTAAGTTACCAGCAGATGAACTGTTTGGGAGAAAATTTTTGCTCCAAAGGGAGACAATTTGTGATTTTGGAAACTCTGGCCTTAAAATGACTGTGAGATGTCTAGCTGGAAATATTTGGAAGGCAGGGAGATATTTGTGGAAATGAAACAGGATGATGCCAGTTTGGAAGTTGTGTGCACAGAAAGGATAATGAACAATGGAATTCGAAGCAGCTCTCCACTGGCAGAGGATGAGGACTAGACGAGGATGGGGCAGGTGTCTAGTCAACAGCCATCCCCATACCCAGGGATGGTGCTTGTCACACAGTATCTCTGTTACATCACTCAAACAGTCAACCATGCAGACAGTAACGACAATGACTGGAATTTGACCAGTGTTAAATCAACAGGAAGCACCTATTAGCAAATTCATTAACAAGAGTCCTGTTTATATCTGTGGTCAACTGCCTGGAGAGAAAGTCCTTGAGTGGCAGGTCATCGCTGCCTACAGGAGTGTAGGCCTACGAAGTGATGGCTCTTATGAAATGCATCAGTCTTGTGTTTCCTGGGGTGGGTCTCTCCCTTCATGGAGTACAAGACTAGTTTTAATGGACCACCAGGGCAGATTATATACAGAGGTACACCAAGCCACTATTTCTGTGCTATAATTTCAGGATAGGGATCCCTCAAAAGAGATGTCAGATTGACGTCCAAAACTGTTTTGAAAGACTCAGTTCCTTCTTGTTAAAGTTTTCAGTTAAAATGTATGTAACCCCCATGACAATGGCACATTGGAAAGCATGCTGACTTTCAAATCAGCCCCACTGGAAACCAAATCCCACTTTCACTGCTTTAGCTCTCTGAATTTGACTCTCAAAGTCTCTATTTGCACATCTGTGAGATGGGGTGATAATGTCTGTCTGGCAGGGTTTTACAATAAATTAAAGAACAGTGTATGCAGACCAAGTGGTACGTGGGAGCCCGAGAGCAGACCCCTACTATCCTGTCCCTCCTAAGGGAACAAAAGGAAACAATCCCTGCAGGCTAGGATTGAGAGAGAGATGCCTGACCCATCACAGACTTGCTTTACCAAAGAATTCCAGACAACTCTTCCTGATGACTATGCTGATAACTAAACTTTGATAAGGTAGGACAATGCTCACCTCCATCTTACACATCACCAAAGAGAGAAAGAAAATAAATCTTGCACTAAGAAAGGAATACATAACAAAACACAGTCATAGATCTTTTTCTTGGAAGCCAAAATGTGAGAAGAGAAATAAAGAAAATGGAAGAGGTCTTTCCTGGAAGAAGATAGTCCCAAAGCATCTCCACCTCACATGGAATCCCTAACTCACTAGGCTTCTCCTCCTGCTCTCTGCGATGAGGACCATTCAGCATGCACGGAAAGCAGAAGGAATTGGAAAGACAAGAGGAGGGACAAGAGCAGCAATTAGAGTGGAGCCAGGAACCAGAGCCCATTCGCAATCTCACTGCACCTGCAAGGTCCAGAGCACCTGCCCTCACAAACCCACAGCTCAGCCATCACTCTGTTCCATGCACATGGTGCCAGACACTTAAGTATTATAACTGCCCAAGCTTCTCATGTCATATTCGCATGTGTAGTTATCAAATGACCTAGTCATTCTAGAGGCTGAAAATAAACAAAAAATGGAGAAAAGTAAAGGGTCTCCACTTATCTTTCCCAATAACCCCTGGTTATTGGGGTGTGAAAGTGAATACACACATTCTAAGGTGGTGTTAGTGGTAAAGAATCCGCCTGCTGATGCAGGAGACATAAGATCCATGGGTTCGGCCCCTGGGTCAAGGAAGATTCCCCTGAAGGAGGCCATGGCAACCAATACCTCTCCAGTATTCTTGCCTGGAGAGAGGCAGGAGAGAGGAGAGAGGAGCCTGGTGGGCTACAGTCCACGGGGTCACAAACTGTCAGAAACAACTGAAGCCACTTAGCATGCATGCACGCAGTCACCCACAGGCACTATGGCAGGGACATTTTAACCAATCCTCTCAGCCTGTTGGCCAAAATACATAGCTTTATGTCTATTTACTCAGTCCTCAAAATAAACCTATAACACAGGTCCTAATAATAAAGTAGGTACTAATATATCCACATTTTACAGTTTTACGAATAAGGTACCTGAGGCACAGAGAAATTAAATAACAAGGCCAAGGTCACTCAACTTAGTAAATAGCAAAGCTTTTATTATTTATTATTACTATTTGTGGTGTTTAGGCTCCAGACCCTGCTCTCTTAACCTTTATGTCATCATCAAAATTGACATAATATCACCATATATTTGCCTTCCCAGGCGGTGCAGTGATGAAGAATCTGCCTGCCAACGCAGGAGATCAGATTCTATTAATGCAATTGCACAGATCAGGCATACAGCTAGTTTAGTAAATACTAGTTATCATTATTATCATTCTTAATAATAACTCAATATCACAAGATTATCAGGCATAATAAAAGACTATCCAGCTCTTTTCCAGTTATCACGGCATAGGGAACTATGAGCAGCAAAGTCTCCTGCAACACCTTCTACGAGGCGGTGTGGGAAGTCCTGCACGGGAACCAGCGCAAGTGCAGAAAGTTTTTGGAGACGGTGGAGCTTCAGATCAGCCTGAAGAACTATGACCCTCAGAAGGACAAACATTTCTCGGGCACCGTCAGGCTTAAGTCCACTCCCCACCCCAAGTTCTCCGTGTGTGTCTTGGGGGACCAGCAGCATTGTGATGAGGCCAAGGCTGTGGATATCCCCCACATCGACATCGAGGTGTTGAAAAAGCTCAACAAGAATAAGAAACTGGTCAAGAAGCTGGCCAAGAAATATCATGCCTTTTTAGCTTCAGAGTCTCTGATCAAGCAGATCCCCCAAATCCTGGGCCCAGGCCTGAACACGGCTGGCAAGTCCCCTTCCTTGCTGACCCACAATGAGAACATGGTGGCCAAAGTTGATGAAGTGAAGTCCACGATCAAGTTCCAGATGAAGAAGCTGCTGTGTATGGCAGTGGCTGTTGGCCACGTAAAGATGACAGACGATGAGCTTGTGCACAACATCCACTTAGCTGTCAACTTCCTGTTATCATTGCTCAAGAAAAATTGGCAGAACATCAGGGCCTTGTACATTAAGAGCACCATGGGCAAGCCCCAGCGTCTGTACTAAGGCACAGCTTAATAAACCATACTAAACCATCCAAAATAAATAAATAAATAAAAATAAAAGACTACGCAATGCCTGTATTCTGAGTATTATTTTCAACCCTACTTCTCATCAATTATTCTATGATCTCACTTAATTCGATGATTAACTCTCATTTTTAGGATATTCTTGAGTATGTGAATATATACTATTTATCTACAGCTTTTAGTAATGCTGATAAAGCATAACACAATGACCACATTCCCAGATTTTCTTGGATAACCTAATTTTATTCTTTTTTCATAAAAGCCTTGAAGTTGCTAAATACATACATGAATGGGATTTAAGTTTTGTATCACAGCAAGATTTCCAAATACATAATTTTACAAATCAAGCAGAAATCTTTTGGTCCTGACTTTTCCTTCTGAAAATGGTTATAATGAGTATATGTAATTTTAGAAGAATAGGTTCTAATGATCTCCATGTTGGTAGCAACACATCTAAGAATAACAAAGGAAAAGTGGTGAGGGCTTTTGACCTACAGATTCATCTTGTCACTGAGGAAGCTTGTTTCCACCTCAGTCGACAGAGTGCTTTATGCAGGATGTAAGCAATTAGAGTACAACCTTTGTGATTCACACTAATGACCACAAGACCCAGTGAACACATGATCTACTGACTTTTGCTTATTAGGGAGAATGTAAAAAGATGAGATGAAAAACAAACAGGCTATTTTATACACTAAAAATATGAGAAATACATCCTCATGTTATTTTTGCTTAGTTATTTTCCAATTTAGAATATTCANGGCCATGGCAACCAATACCTCTCCAGTATTCTTGCCTGGAGAGAGGCAGGAGAGAGGAGAGAGGAGCCTGGTGGGCTACAGTCCACGGGGTCACAAACTGTCAGAAACAACTGAAGCCACTTAGCATGCATGCACGCAGTCACCCACAGGCACTATGGCAGGGACATTTTAACCAATCCTCTCAGCCTGTTGGCCAAAATACATAGCTTTATGTCTATTTACTCAGTCCTCAAAATAAACCTATAACACAGGTCCTAATAATAAAGTAGGTACTAATATATCCACATTTTACAGTTTTACGAATAAGGTACCTGAGGCACAGAGAAATTAAATAACAAGGCCAAGGTCACTCAACTTAGTAAATAGCAAAGCTTTTATTATTTATTATTACTATTTGTGGTGTTTAGGCTCCAGACCCTGCTCTCTTAACCTTTATGTCATCATCAAAATTGACATAATATCACCATATATTTGCCTTCCCAGGCGGTGCAGTGATGAAGAATCTGCCTGCCAACGCAGGAGATCAGATTCTATTAATGCAATTGCACAGATCAGGCATACAGCTAGTTTAGTAAATACTAGTTATCATTATTATCATTCTTAATAATAACTCAATATCACAAGATTATCAGGCATAATAAAAGACTATCCAGCTCTTTTCCAGTTATCACGGCATAGGGAACTATGAGCAGCAAAGTCTCCTGCAACACCTTCTACGAGGCGGTGTGGGAAGTCCTGCACGGGAACCAGCGCAAGTGCAGAAAGTTTTTGGAGACGGTGGAGCTTCAGATCAGCCTGAAGAACTATGACCCTCAGAAGGACAAACATTTCTCGGGCACCGTCAGGCTTAAGTCCACTCCCCACCCCAAGTTCTCCGTGTGTGTCTTGGGGGACCAGCAGCATTGTGATGAGGCCAAGGCTGTGGATATCCCCCACATCGACATCGAGGTGTTGAAAAAGCTCAACAAGAATAAGAAACTGGTCAAGAAGCTGGCCAAGAAATATCATGCCTTTTTAGCTTCAGAGTCTCTGATCAAGCAGATCCCCCAAATCCTGGGCCCAGGCCTGAACACGGCTGGCAAGTCCCCTTCCTTGCTGACCCACAATGAGAACATGGTGGCCAAAGTTGATGAAGTGAAGTCCACGATCAAGTTCCAGATGAAGAAGCTGCTGTGTATGGCAGTGGCTGTTGGCCACGTAAAGATGACAGACGATGAGCTTGTGCACAACATCCACTTAGCTGTCAACTTCCTGTTATCATTGCTCAAGAAAAATTGGCAGAACATCAGGGCCTTGTACATTAAGAGCACCATGGGCAAGCCCCAGCGTCTGTACTAAGGCACAGCTTAATAAACCATACTAAACCATCCAAAATAAATAAATAAATAAAAATAAAAGACTACGCAATGCCTGTATTCTGAGTATTATTTTCAACCCTACTTCTCATCAATTATTCTATGATCTCACTTAATTCGATGATTAACTCTCATTTTTAGGATATTCTTGAGTATGTGAATATATACTATTTATCTACAGCTTTTAGTAATGCTGATAAAGCATAACACAATGACCACATTCCCAGATTTTCTTGGATAACCTAATTTTATTCTTTTTTCATAAAAGCCTTGAAGTTGCTAAATACATACATGAATGGGATTTAAGTTTTGTATCACAGCAAGATTTCCAAATACATAATTTTACAAATCAAGCAGAAATCTTTTGGTCCTGACTTTTCCTTCTGAAAATGGTTATAATGAGTATATGTAATTTTAGAAGAATAGGTTCTAATGATCTCCATGTTGGTAGCAACACATCTAAGAATAACAAAGGAAAAGTGGTGAGGGCTTTTGACCTACAGATTCATCTTGTCACTGAGGAAGCTTGTTTCCACCTCAGTCGACAGAGTGCTTTATGCAGGATGTAAGCAATTAGAGTACAACCTTTGTGATTCACACTAATGACCACAAGACCCAGTGAACACATGATCTACTGACTTTTGCTTATTAGGGAGAATGTAAAAAGATGAGATGAAAAACAAACAGGCTATTTTATACACTAAAAATATGAGAAATACATCCTCATGTTATTTTTGCTTAGTTATTTTCCAATTTAGAATATTCATGCCAAAGGCATTTGAGAATCCAAAGCCTCTTTAAAACTAAAACCTTAAAACCTTGCTATTAATTGGAGCCTGGACAGGTTTACAGAAGGAGAGTAAATTGGCTCTATTTCATCAGGAAAATACAGAAGAAACTACTCTTTAGGTTTTGAGTGGGAAGACTTGGACTCTCCACTCCTGACCCTCATGGGGCAGCTGTGTGGCTTTAGGAAAATCATATACCCATCTTTACTGCTGGACTGCAAGACCACTGATCTCCTTTAGTGCTTAGCAATCTATGAATTATAAGCCTGCTCAATATTGTAGAATAAAAATAAGTTACAAATTAACAGAATAAACTGTTTCAAAAGGATTTTTCTGGTTTCTTCTTCTGAAATGTTGCCTTTTCTTCAATATTAATGGGGATTGCTTCAGTTCAGTTCAGTTGCTCAGTCATGTCTAACTCTTTGTGACCCCATGGACTGTAGCATACCAGGCCTCCTTGTCCATCACCAACTCCTGGAGTTTATTCGAACTCATGTCCATTGAGTCGGTGATGCCATCCAACCATCTCATCCTCTGTCGTCCCCTTCTCCTTCCGTCTTCAATCTTTCCCAGCATCAGGGTCTTTTCAAATGAGTCAGCTCTTTCTTTTAATTTCATGGCTACAGTCACCTTCTTGAGTGATTTTTGAAGCCCAAGAAAATAAAAGTCTCTCACTGTTTCCATTGTTTCCCCATTTANTCCTTCCGTCTTCAATCTTTCCCAGCATCAGGGTCTTTTCAAATGAGTCAGCTCTTTCTTTTAATTTCATGGCTACAGTCACCTTCTTGAGTGATTTTTGAAGCCCAAGAAAATAAAAGTCTCTCACTATTTCCATTGTTTCCCCATTTATTTGCCAAGAAGTGATGGGACTGGATGCCATGATCTTTGTTTTTTGAATGTTGAGTTTTAAGCCAGCTTTTTCACTCTCCTCTGCATCAAGAGGCTCTTTAGTTCCTCTTCACTTTCTGCCATAAGGGTGGTGTCATCTGCCATCTAGTTTATGGTAATTTGTTATGGAATGGGAGTTACCTGGTGATCCAGTGGCTAAGACTCCCCAACTCCCAATGCAGGGGGCGCACAGCAATCTCTGGTCAGGAAACTAGATCCCATATGCTGTAAATAAAACTCCCATGACACAACTAAAGACCCCACATGCTGCAACGAAGACCTGGTGCAGCCAAAATAAAATTTTAAAAAAATTGTTATGAGAACCCTAGGAAACACATACAGAGGATATTCTCAGGAATGGATTATGAGTGGTGCACCTGGCTCTTTCTTGAATGGTTTTTCTTGGAAAGGTGGAAACTCGAAGGAGAAAGGAGAGATAATAGTGAAAGGATAAGACTTCAAAGAAAGCCAAAAATGATGTGGCAAGAGCTCTTTGAATAGGAATGGAGAAACCACAAACATTTGAGACATAGTAGAAATATCAAGACTGGATAATTCATGTTGTGTGTGAGACACACTTGCATAGGAAGTAGTTAGAGATGGGAAACTATTATAAAAGCTAAAAGGAAACATAATAGGGATTAAATGGAAGCAATGGCCACAGAGTGGAAATCTAGAAGATGTTGGGCTGAGGATCTTATGATTAGCTGGATGGGTTAGGGAGCATGAGTGAGGAGGCCAAGTGATTCTTGTGGAACCTCTTGATTTAAGGGTTTAAAGAAAGAAAGAGAAGCCAGTAAATGAGATCTGGATTTCACCAGAGGAGGAGAAAAAGAACCAGTGGAGTTCCAAAGCAGGCTGGAATTTGGAGGAGCAGGCACCAAAACATAATGGAGGTCAACAGGCTTAACAAAAAAAGTTTGGTGATTTGGTGGTTGGTGGAAATTTTTGAGAGCCCAGTAGCTGTGGAATAGCAGGAGAGACATACAAATTATGAAAGTAAGAAAGGAAATGGACCAATCACATACAAGTTACTCCCTTAAGATTATTTTGGTAAAAGAGAATAATATAGGATGTAACTTGAAGTAAACAGTGTGAAGAAAAGGTCTTCTAGACTTTGATTAGACTTCAGTATGTTAACATGCTCTCCTGAGAGCCCTTGCTAGCCTGAAAACACTAGTTCATACATAGCATGAATACTTTTGCCAGGTGAGGTGTCACTCAGAAAGAGCAACAAGAAGGTTGTGTGATGGACTGGGATCTGGCATGAATCTGTGTTTCCTAGGAAAGAGATCGGAGCACATCAGCTTATGTTTTAATGGAGTGTACAGCAAATGGTCCTGGAGAGCAGGGAGACAGCATCAAGCATGGGGGAACTAGAAGTGGGAAGTGGGGATGCATAGGGAAAACCAGTTGTACCAAATGACAACTCTGCCTACTTTGCCATTTTGTCTAGGGACAGCCTTTGCCTTGTGGGTCCTCTAGTCACTCAGTGATTTGTTCCGGTAATTATCCAGCAAGTATCCTCCAAAGAGAATTCAAGAAATGGGTAATAATCTGAAAGTACACATTGCCTCTGATTTCCGAGCCTTTTCATACACTCAAGAGTATTTTTCAAGAGCATTCAAGAAAGTGCAAGACAATTGCTTCCAGTCCAAGAAGATTTTGTGCAAAGATCCTCCAGAGCATTAGAAACAGGATTTCCAAGTGGAAAAGATCAGAGGCCAGCCAGCTCTGCTCTCTGCAACAGTGCAGGTCATTATCCAACATGTATACCAAGAAGAAGCTCTTCATTTCCCCCAGTCTGTTACCATCTTAAATATGGGGGCCTGTCATGCCCAAGTTTCCTGGTAGCAAAGAATATCCAGAAATTTAACAATCTTTATAAAGTGAAAATGAAGTCGCTCAGTCGTGTCTGACTCTTTGTGACCCGCCAAGGACTGTAGCCTACCAGGCTCCTCTGTCTATAGAATTTTCCAGGCAAGAATACTGCAGTGGGTTGCCGTTTACTTCTCCAGGAGATCTTTTCAACCCAAGGACTGAACCCGGATCTCCCACATTGTAGGAGACACTTTACTGTCTGAGACACCAGGGAAGTCCAATGATCTTTATAAAGAAGCATAAATAAGATTAGAAAATCAAGATATCCAAAGGTCATTTGAAAGATCCCTTAGCCTCTCCTCTTCCTATCCTAGAAACTCTGCCTGTGCCCTCAAAACTGGTAAAAATTTATTGTGGCTTTAAAATGTCTTATTCAAAATTAGCTTGTTCTTGGTATACATATTGGATAATGACCTGCACTGTTGCAGAGAGCAGAGCTGGCTGGCCTCTGATCTTTTCCACTTGGAAATTCTCTGTTTCTAATGCTCTGGAGGATCTTTGCACAAAATCTTTTTGGACTGGAAGCAGTTGTCTTGCACTTCAAAATTACATGGCCATTGTCTAGCATGTGAGGATTAAGAGGGAAGAAGTGTGGAAAAATAGAAGCTTTCCATTTTGTAGAAGATTAGACAATTCATACTAATGGTTGACTTGGTTGTAAAGTATGAATGAAAAAGCACAGTCTGAATGAGCACCTACAAATTCAGTTTTTCACATAACTTAGGAAGTGGTCAATCTTCTTGGAACCTCAGTGAAGAAGATGTGAAGGTTGGAAGTACATATCAAGTGACCATGAGGTTAAGACATGAACAAAGAATAGCAATACATATTTACCCCAAGCTCAAAAGTCAAAGACTTCCATTCACTCAACAAATATTTACTGACATCCTGCCATAAGCCAGACGGGGCTGGAAAGGCAAGGAACTTATCATGAATCAGGAAGAAACCAAAAGATTCAGCCTTTATTACAGCATGAATCATTTTGAATGCAACATTGCATGGGGTTCCTCAAATGTGGAAAGAAATTTCCTCCAGTTTCAGAAGTGGTAATGCACAACAGTAATGACAGAGGCCATGGAACAGATGATGGCAAGAGCCCACCAAGTGGCTGGAGATGAGAAAGATTTCAACATCCCTTTCATGCTTGTACTGAAAGCAGCAAGTGGACTTTTAGTCATCATCAAGTAAAGACTCCAGGAGTTGTCCAGTTGTCCCAGATCAGGGTCCTGCACAGATCTGATGGATAGCTCTTATTTTTCCTGCACAGTACCTCCTCTCTCTGCTTAACAGAACCCTTATTTCCTCTAGAAAAGCCATTCATATGACTCAGGTGAGACTAAACCTGCTTTAAGTCTGATCTTTCAGAATAACCATTACCCGGGTTCCTGTGACCAGACCACCAGAGTCCTGGGCTTTATTATCAGAGCTCTCCTGCTGCTGCTCTTGAGAAAAGAACTGTTCAAGAGGTGGGGAGAAATTACGAGTCATAAAAACAAGACTGGATGTTTTTACAAAACACGTGGATCCAGCCTTACCTGAAGCCAGAATCTACCCCTGGACTTTCCCCTTAGCCGCTTTGAATAAGATTTCTGTTACTTGAAACTGCACAAGTCCTATCTAATACAAAAGAAAGCATACTCCAAATGCACTTTGAAACCAGGCTTGGTGAAAATGATTATGAAATAGAAGGAAACTGAAGTCATAGAGTCCCATTTCCTAGGCAGCAAAATGGTGAGTCTTTTGAAAGAAGCTGTTTGTTGCATAGGCTCAAACTGTCCCCTTACCAAGAACCCTGCTCAAAATCAAGCTATTCTATTTATTTTTATTATTTTAATGACATTTACTAGGATTTTTGTACAAAGTTATGCATTTTCATCATAGAAAGTGTTGAAAAACAGAAAACATATTCTGACCACCCCAAGGGAAACACCATTAAACACTTTGCAGGCTTCCAGATTATTTAATGCACATATATCTTCTAAAATTATTCTTACCCCTTTTAACTTCTACTTTATACAACATGAACATTTTCCCAGATCAGCCAATATTTTTAGGCAGTATAACTTTAATGAAGCATAATATTTTATCAAATAGATGCTCTATAATTAATTTAACCAGAACCCTATTGCCAAAATTTTAGGCTGTCTTCAATATTGTACTGGTATGCATAATATTATACATATTATAAACTTTGATATAGATCTTCATCCTTAAGATATATTCCTAGAACATACTTGCTTGCTAAAGGATATTAAAGTCTTCAAAACTTTTGATAAATGACAATGGGATTTTTAAGACACCAAAAGAACTTCTCTCTTGGCCCTTTTTGCACCAGTGGAAAAGAAGATTCACTAAAAGCTACATTCCTAACATAAAAGTTTTAGGATATGTGCTAGTTTCCTATTTCTATAGTAATATATTGCTACAGAGCTCACAGTTTATGGCGTCCATTCATTGTCTTACCATTCTCTAGGTCGGACTTCCCTGGTGGCTCAGACAATAAAGCATCTGCCTTCAATGCAGGAGACCCAGGTTCAATCCCTGGCTTGGGAAGATATCCTGGAGAATGAAATGGCAACTCACTCTAGTATTCTTGCCTGGAAAATCCCATGGATGGAGGAACCTGATAGGCTATAGTCCATGGGGTCATAAAGAGTCAGACACGACTGAGTGACTTCACTTTCACTTTCTCTAGGTCAGAAGTGTACTGGGCTTGGTGGGGTGTTCTGTTTAGGGTTTTACAAGGCCAATATCCAGGTGTCAGTCAGTCTGGGTTCTTATCTGAAGGTTCTAGGGGAAACTCTTGTTTCTACACTTGTTTCAGGCTCATTCAATTGTTGGCAGAATTCATTTCTTCTCACAGTTTCCACACGACTCCTTCCATCTTCAAACCAACTGCTGGAGTCCTCACGATTGGAATGTCTCTGACTTCTCCTGCTACATCTCTCTGACTCCAGCCAAGAAAGTTCTCTGCTTTTAAGGGGTCATATGATTGATATGTGCTCATCTATTAGTCCAGAATAATCTCCCTATTTTAACGTCCATAACCTTAATCACCTCCACAAAGTCCTGTTAGGTGTGTAATGGAACATATTATAGGTTTCAGGGATTTGAGTGTGGGTACTTTTGGGGGTGGCTATCCTGTCTACCACAGGGCAGAACCACAAAGCTATACTATATAACTTTATCATCTACAGTCCCCTGACTAAACATCTGTCCCTCCTTCCCCCAGGACAATGTTTGGGGACAGTCTTTTCAAGCATTTATGGAGAGATGTTTTTTTCACACCTACTACACGCAGCCCAGCAAGTTCCCAATTGGTCAAAAGGATTGTCTTGTGAAACTTCCCAATATCTTTGGTTGCTAGGAGACCACGGTCCCCATTCCCTGAGGAGCAGGCTTCCCTTCGGATTTACATGCAGTGCTGTGCCACTGTAATAAACCACATTATGTAATGTGCTCAGGCTGTTGCCAGTCAAAAAAGAGTGTAAAAATTCAAGTGATTTTACCTACAAATATAGACCTATGGGTTGCAACTCTGCCCCAAACACATGAATAGGTGTCTACATATATATAAATGTTATTGTGACCTACTAAGTTTGTTCTTTCCCCCTTGAATCTAACTCATGTATTCCTTATTAGTTTTCTGCAGAGGTTTTCTTCTCTATGGCTAATTGCGAAGGAAATACTGTGAGAGTTTTCAGCAAAAGCAGTTTCCATGGTTACGCTGAAGTCTTACTAAAAATAGCACATGATGTAATCAGCAAAACTTAGCTAAATTAACTAGACAAAATGGATCTGCTTTTCTGTAGGAAGTTTGTTCTGTCGTTCAAACAGTGTCTACGACACATGAAGAGAATAGTCTGAATTATTTTTGATGCCCGAGATTCCAGCTCCTCAAACACTTCTGTGGGCAGCTCCCAAGCTGTTCATGCTTTGGAATTATTTCTAACACTGTGAAGAGGAGAGGCAGACAGAGACAGGGAAGAGAGCCAGGAGGTAGAGAAGGAAATGGAAAGAGATAAGTATTTACCTGCCTTGTTTCTCCCATGAGATAACTTCTCCTTTTTCTCAAACAATCCTTTTAAACTCACTACCATGTGGCATAATATAAGGAAGAGGTGTTAACTCTCGTTTGATTCATCTGTCAGTTTAGTTGGTCAGTTTAGTCGCTCAGTCATGTCCAACTCTTTGTGACCCCATGAATGGCAGCATGCCAAGCCTCCCTGTCCATCACCAACTCCTGGAGTTCACTCAGACTCACGTCCATCGAGTCAGTGATGCCATCCAGCCATCTCATCCTCTGTCGTCCCCTTCTCCTCCTGCCCACAATCCCTCCCAGCATCAGAGTCTTTTCCAATGAGTCAACTCTTCACGTGAGGTGGCCAAAGTACTGGAGTTTCAGCTTTAGCATCATTCCTTCCAAACAAATCCCAAGGTTGATCTCCTTCAGAATGGACTGGTTGGATCTCCTTGCAGTCCAAGAGACAGTCAAGAGACTTCTCCAACACCACAGTTCAAAAGCATCAATTCTTCGGCGCTCAGCCTTCTTCACAGTCCAACTCTCACATCCATACATGACCACAGGAAAAACCATAGCCTTGACTAGAGGGAATTATGTTCAGTTCAGTTCAGTCACTCAGTCTACACCCTCCAAATTTTTTTTTTACACCTTCTAAATTCTACAGCAAACTGCCTACTCCATCTCCTTCACTGTCTCCTGAGTGATTGATTCAAGGTTTGGTACCAGAAGAAACTACAAGAGGGGAACCCATTCATGTGATTATTTCTCTTCAATTATTGCTGCTTGCTCCCTTTTATATGACGCTGGAAGTGTGCAGACACCTGAGATTAAAACATCTTCCCTCTTGCACTTGCTGTTCTTTGTCCTCATTATGTTTGAACTGTCACTCTGCACAGCTGGGTCTCTCTTTCTAATATCCTTTTTCCACACACTTCATATAATTAGAAAAGAGAATCAAGAATGGAAGTTCCACCTGCTTCCAAGGCCATTTTCCCCCAGATCTTTAAAGCTGGAAGTCAAAAGAGGTGCCCACACCTTCCCTGCTTGAGCACCACACTCAGCATCACTCCCCGTCTGACCACAAAGCTGACTTTAGCCTCCAAGGGCTGCTGGCTTGTTATTTCTGCCACAGTGTCTTTCTCAGATGCTATTCTATACCTCCTCTCCGTACAACTGTTCACGGGACTCTCTCAAATCAAAATACAATCTCCAAGTTCTTTTCACTGGGTCTCCACCTGGAAAAGCCCTAGAAATATTTCTGATTTCCTTTTGGAGCCAGATAGCAGTGTTTGTTTCTTGTCAGTTTGGGGTCAGAGGAACACCATCATTTTGTTTCAAGTCAATAGCACCGGGTAGAGAAGGCTGGAAAAGATTTTTTAAAGGCCATGGCCATTGCATATGTTGACAATTTCTTAAGTGCATTTTTCTATCAGTGACATTGTTAACAACTGCACAGGCAAAGCAACTTAAAAGTCAATAGGTTATACTGGACCAAACTAACATGACAGTGTTCCTCTAAAAACCCTGTCTTAAGTAACTGGCTTTAGAAGGGCACTTGGAACTAACGCGTTTAAATGGCTTTTTATGGCACACCTTTAAGATTCATTTGTTTCTCATTACTTTCTATAGAACACTAACTCCTGAATATAGTCTTTGAGATGATGTCAGACCTGGCCCAGGAACTCTCAAAGTAATATGCATAGACAGTGTGATTCAAATGTAGAGTACATCAGGTGGGAAGGAGATGCTGTGAGTCAAGTGCATTTAAGTTCCTACAGTTTTATTTATTGAGCTACTTGAATGGAGACATTCAGCGAAGGGTTCTCATTTCAAGGCCTCATTAAAGGAATCCATTTTAAAGAGAGATGGAGGTGAGAGGAGGAAAGATACGTGAGGGCTGAAGGCCAATGTTACACAGTGATGGCAGTCCAGGTGTTTCAGGTAGGGGAAAAGCAGGAGATGCAAAGGGCTTCTTCCTGTAGGAGATGTTTGTATTGAGAGCAGGTGTTCAGTAGGCATTGTGCCAGAGATCTGTACTGACTTACTGATCCCTCCAGATGCACTCTAAATCCTCTTGCCTACTCCCTGCTCCCTGCCCAGAGAGCGCGAGCCCTAGGACAGGAAGGGAGGCATACCCCATCAGTGGGCTCCCTCACCCTCCAGCTGGAAACCGAGTCCGTCAATGCAGAGTATTGACTAGATATGTGTGGAGTGGAAGAAAAGTGAGGTCAAGATATTTAATATTTGCCAAAGCCTAATATTTCCCTGGTTCCTTGACTGTAGAGTTTTCACAGGCCAAATCCAGTCATTGATCTTTTCCCCCAGTCTCTTCAAACCTGGGGGTCTTAACAAAGTCTGCTAGTAGCTCTGGATTACTGCACTATTTCTTGTGGTTCCGATATCCTATCCAACGCTTAAAAAAAAAAAAAAAAAAACCCTCCTCAGATTAACATAATTTGCTAATTTGTGTCATCTCTTGTTAGCATTCTAATTTCAGAATTTTTAGCGAGTGAGCATGTGTTATAATCTACTGAGGCTGTCGTAACAGAATACTATAGACCGAGTGATCTGAAAACAACCAACATTTTTCTCTCACAACCCTAGAGTCTGACAAGTCCAAGATCAAGGTGCTGGCCATCTGTCGAGTCTGCTTTCTATTTCATAGACAGACATCATTTTGCTGTGTCCTTACAAGGCAGAAGGACAAGGGATTTCTTTGGGATCTTTTTTCCTTCCCAGGTTTTTTTACCTCTTCCTAAAATTCCAATCTTGGAATCCAACTGTCCTCAGAACATCACCACTTGGATTTCTAATAGACAAATCCAACATGTCTAAAATTTCTTACAATTTCATTATTCCCCCAAATATGTTCCTAACTAGTGTTTATCATCTCTAGGTCAGAATGTAGGTGCATTCATCTCATTGCTCAAACTGAAAACATAAGGCCACTCTTGGCTTCTCTGTCCCCGCCACTATGACCCCAGAGCAAGCCCTGCCCTGAGTCTGATATTATGCCAGCGCCATCACTCACCATCACGGTTTAAGTTATCATAAACTTTTGTTTAGATTATTGCAGGAGCATTTTGGCTGGCCTTCCTGCTTCCATCCGTACCCTCTTAAAGGCATTTAACCATTCACTAGGCAGAATGGTCTTTTCAAAATGCAAATCAGATCATGATCATTACTTTGATCAAAACCTCTGTACCTTCCACAGCTCCATGGCCTATAAGGCCCTGGAGGGCCTGACTGCTGCCCCCTACTGTCCTCTTCTCTTACCAAACTCTGTATCATTTGCTCCATCCTAGACACATGACATGGAGAAGGAAGTGGCAACCCACTCCAGTATTCTTGCCTGGAGAATCCCAGAGACAGAGGAGCCTCGTGGGCTGCCATCTGTGGGGTCGCACAGAGTTGGACACGACTGAAGTGACTTAGCTGCAGCAGCAGCAGACACACAACAATATAGCTCTTTCTCAAAATGCGTCTTTCTCACATCATGACCTTTGCACTTGATGTTCTTTCTGCCTGGAATGCTTCTCTCTCAGATCTCTCATTTCATGGAAGTTTTTGCTCAACAGTCAGCTTTCCCTACCATTCTCAAAAATCATCCCATAGCCCCTGACCCCCATTACTATTTATTGTCTCTCCTTATCCTCCTTCTTTACAGGATGCTTTCTAGTACCCTGCTTTTTGTTGCAGGTGTATTCATGCCTTTATTTTTCATCTCCTTCAAGGAAATGTAAACTCCATGAGAGCATGGATATGGTTGGTCAACCAAAGGATTCTCCCCTGGAGCCTCCAGAAGGAAACACAAGCCTGCCACAATTCTGATTTTAGCCATTAAAACCCACATCAGACTTATAATCAACAGAACAATAAAGATGATCACTTGTGTTGTTTCAAGCCTATGGTAATCTGTTACAGACATAATGGAAAGCCAGTACACCTACACACTTATGTTCTCAACTATACCATCTCTCCTGATGTTCCCTGTTGCTCTCTTAGTGATTTGGGGCTATTCTTCTGTCAGTAAAATTATATATTGAGTTGGCCAAAAAGGTTGTTCAGTTTTTTCCATAAGACGTTATGAAAAGCTGGACAAAAGTTTTGGCCAGCCCAATAGTTATGCTTTCTCTTCTCCAACACACAAAAGAGACTCCCCCAGTGACTGGGAAGTAAAGACTCCAACTGCATTGCAGATGATGCAGGAGACACGAATTCAATCCCTGGGTTGGGAAGATCCCCTAAAGGAGGAAATGGCAACCCACTCCAGTGTTCTTGCTGGGAAAATCCCATGGACAGAAAAGCCTGGTGGGCTATAGTCCATGGGGTCTCAAAGAATCAGACACGACTGAGGTGACTGAACACACACACACACACAAAAGGCACATTCTCCATCTTCTGTACATATGTTAGTTATTCAACACGCATGTAAGCAAATTTTTGAATCAAAAATAGGACACTAACATGGAAAATGTCAGTAGATTTCCCAGCTATTAGACTTTGGACAAGGCGCTCTATCTTTCTATGTCTGTTTCTTCACTTGCAATATGTATGTTATAATAATAGTTCACTGTTCCCCAGACATTAGAAGTAGATAACAAATACTCAATAAATATTAGCTACTAGTATGAGAAACAGTTGATGGCAATCCTGTTTCAGAAAACCCAAGAAGCATAGACCCTACTTCATTAAGCTACATTACTACCAAATTCTATACTTTTCGGTATTTTTGCAGTTGATAGCTTTCTCATTCTGTCAAGAATGATTTAATCTATCACTTGAGAAAGACTTTAAGTCTGACACTGTTCAGTGTAGGAAAAGATTTGGGGAAATGGGTCTTCTCACACTCATTTGGCCTGAGTATTAGATGTAAGTCAACTGATCAGTCTTATTTTTGCTTTTCTGTGTTGCTCAAAATTTGTATAATAAGTATAAATTTTATTTAACCTAAGATTTAAAAAGTTATTTTTATTTTGAACAACAACAACAAAAACAATTTAGCCTCAGTGATTAAAGTTGAGTAATTGTTTCTCTGCCTTCTCTGGAGGATATTTGTGGTAGAGAATATATGACCATGGCATGCATATTCAGTGCTCTTGTCTTCAGCCCAGACTAAGGACTAGTACTTGGAGTTTTCAAGGAGCACAACAACAGAAAAAGAACAAAACCTTGAGAGCTTGAGGCTGTAAATGTGCATGGTGAAGTAATAATCTCCATTGTATTTTCCCATGCATTATAAGAATCTTGTAAGTTCTTTCTTGACTGGTACAAGGAGTACATGGATTATACTGCAACAATGAAGAAATAGAGCAATAAAAAGGAGTTAGACATTTGGTCCAATTGTTTGAGTCAATTCTCCTCTTTTGAGTAAACCAACATCATTTGAATGTATTATGAGGATATAGCATTCTATGGCTCCTTCCCACATTTCAAATTAGATACTAAATAGTACTTCTGACACGTTCTGATGAGTTTTCCACTTTTGGAAATTAAAAAATCACTTTCCATGGCTAGTTTAATTTTGTTAGGGGGAAAAGACTCGGGTATTAAATTGATCAGCAGGAAGATTTCAAACCCTGCATTTGAACTGAAACTTAGAGTGACCCTTTTTTATTTAGTGATTTAGTATTCTAGTCCCTCATTCATTCACTCAGCCATTTATTCATTCATTCAGTTATTTGAGGTCCAAACGTAATGCTAGGTGCTGGTGATGCAGCAAAGGATGAGACATACATAGTAACTTCCTTACTCTTCATGTAAAAATGAAAAGGAAGAATCAAAACTAAAATTTTTCTAAATCTGTTGACAAGGATTAGTAAAAATTCCCACTCCATATTCTTTGATTCTGCATATTCCTTCAATTTTATTAAAGAGAAAAGGAGACCTATACATCTCCCCAAAAGACATTAGGGAAGTGGCAACCCACTCCAGTATTCTTGCCTGGAGAATCCCATGGACAGAGGTGCCTAGTGGGCTGCTGTCCATGGGGTCACACAGAGTTGGACAAGACTGAAGCAACGTAGCATGCATGCATGCATGCATTGAAGAAGGAAATAGCAACCCACTCCAGTATTCTTGGCTGGAGAATCCCGGGGTGAGAGGAGCCTGGTGGGCTGCCATCTAGGGGGTCACAGAGAGTCGGACACAATTGAAGTGACTCAGCAGCAGCAGCAGCAGAAAGAGACCAAGGACAGGCATTATGTCTGTTCATTAATTAATTAATTCACTCTTCCAATAAAAATTTTGCGGGTTTAGACCATTCAGGTATGACCTAAATTAAATCCCTTGTGATTATACAGTATAAGTGAGAAATAGATTTAAGGGACTAGATCTGATAGACAGAGTACCTGATGAACTATGGACAGAGGTTCGTGACATTGTACAGGAAACAAGAAAAAGAAATGAAAAAAAGAAAAATGGTTGTCTGAGGAGGCCTTACAAATAGCTGTGAAAAGAAGAAAACCAAAAAGCNGGTTAAACAATTTGGGGCAACACTGGCTTGTTGTTGTTCATTCACTAAGCTGTGTCCAGCTCTTTGCAACCCCATGGTTTGCAGCACTCCAGCCTTCCCTCTCCTTCATTATCTCCTAGAGTTTTCTCAAACTCATGTCCATTGAGTCAGTGATGCCATCCAACCATCTCATCCTCTGTCAATCCCTTCTCCTCTTGCCATCAATCTATCCCAGCATCAGGGTCTTTTCCGATAAGTCAACTCTTCACATCAGGTGGCCAAAGTATTGGAGCTTCAGCTTCAACATTAGTCCTTCCAATGAATATTTAGGGTGATTTCAACATTGGCTTAAACCCATTTAAACAAGTTTCTTTTTTGCAAAACTTCTTTGAGACTTTGCTATCCCACCTTGTATGATGTCTCCAAGAGAAAGCAAACATTTCCCAATATATTTGATTTGAGACTTTTTTCGTGAGAAACTGACTTTGATGTTGTACTTTGGCTCACTTGTTATTCAAGCCAACCTCCTGATTCTCTATGTTCTTCTATTGTAGAGGTTGGAAAAATTAAGGGAAGAAATTCATTTACTAAACTTTGTAGCTGCCAGGGGTGCCGTTCTGGTCAATGGGATGTAGACAGAAACCATGGAGAGCACTTCCTATACCTGTTTTTCCCACTTCTTCCCGAGGAATGGCACCATGTATAGGAGAGCAGGAACATGGCAGGAGCGAGTTTCCCTAAAGACAGCATTAATGCATGAACCAATCCTGAACCAGATCAGTGCTCTGTGACAACCTAGAGGGGTGGAATGGGGTGGGAAATGGGAGGGAGGTTCAAGATGGAAGGGACATATGATACCTATGGCTGATGCATGTTGATGTATGGCAGAAATCAATACAATATTGTAAAGCAATTATCCTCCAATTAAAAATAAGTATTTTTAAAAAAAATAAAGTTATTTCTCTTTTATTTTGTCATTTAAGCAACTTTGCTTTGAGTGTTCTGTTACTTGTATTAACAGCTGAATGCAATCCTAATCAATATAAACATCTCTCACACAGTGAGCATTTCGATTTCTAAGCATCGCATACAAACTATTACTTTCCATACCTCTGCCACACTTCTATCCCTTCAATGGCACTAAAATTCCTAGTAGTCCCAAATCTCTCTTTCTGTGGCTTTATATGGTGTAAAGTGAAGTGCAGTGAAAGTCACTCAGTCGTGTCTGACTCTTTGCGATCCATGGACCATACAGTCCATGGAATCCTCCAGGCCAGAATACTAGAGTGGGTAGCCGTTCCCTCCTCCAGGGGATCTTCCTGACCTAGGGATCAAACCCAGGTCTCCCGCATTGCAGGCGGATTCTTTCCCAGCCGAGCCACAAGGGGAGCCCTTATATGATGTAGATAATATATTCTCTATATTATATGATGTAGATAATATGTATACCATACACATACAGTGTATGTCACTTACTAGGTCTGTCCACAATGGCACCAGAAACTTAACTGCAATCAGTTGTATTCTTCTGCTTCAGATGCCTCTCTTAGGTGACACCTGTAAGTGCTGTTCATCGAACTAACCATAGCCAGGTCTGTTGCTGTTTGTATCAATAACTCTACAGATCAGGGCACATTTGGGAACTTCAGGGAATACATCTTTCCTTTACTTCTCACTTTGGAAACTGCTACAACTGCAGAGAAATGCCTTCTATTCTCTCCTGAGATAGAAGTTTTGCTGCCCACTCAGACTCTGTAACAATAGACCTTTCTGTGCTGAGCACTGCCTCAAAATGTTTGTTTGTTTGTTTGTTTTGCCTTTACCCCATAGACATAATATCGGAGCTGTAACATCAACCTACTCCACTGGTTATAGCATTTGCTTTTCAGTTATTTTATACCCACTATCTTTCTCCTTTGGTCTGACTTGCTCTTTTCTTCATTCACTTGTAAATGACTCCTCAACTTGAAAAACACTGAGGTGAAATGTCACCTCCCCTGTGAAGTCTATTCCACAACATTCAGAACTCCTCAAGCCTGTTTTCCTCCTTAGCATGTTGAATACACCTTCACTGAAGTACTGACCACAAGGTAATGTAATTTCTATTCATATGGCTCTCCATCTTCATAAATTCTTTAAGAAAAGTCATCATATCATCTTTACACTTGAAACTCCAGCATCCTATGTTGTGCTGAATCGGAGAAGGCAATGGCACCCCACTCCAGTACTCTTGCCTAGAAAATCCCATGGATGGAGGAGCTTGGTGGGCTGCAGTCCACGGGGTCGCAAAGAGTTGGACACGACTGAGTGACTTCACTTTCACTTTTCACTTTCCTGCACTGGGGAAGGAAATGGCAACCCACTCCTGTGTTCTTGCCTGGAGAATCCCAGGGACAGGGGAGGCTGGTGGGCTGCCGTCTATGGGGCTGCACAGAGTCGGACATGACTGAAGCGACTTAGCAGCAGCAGCAGATGCTGAATAAATGTTCAATCAATGAATTAATAAATGAATCAACCAACCAATGATAAACAGTTGGTAAGAATATGGTATTTGCAAAGGCTTCAGTTTAGTCAATGTAGTGAAAGGTCAGAGCCTAATTCTAAACTGACTACCTAGTTATAGCTTTATCATTACATGTTAGGTAATACATATTGTTTTAGTAAATACAATTGACCCTTGAACAACATGAGCTTGAACTATGGGGGTCCACTTATACAACTTATATGCCATGTGAGGACACAGATAAAAAACTGCCCACTATGAGGAAGCTGAATGTCATCAGACACCAAATCTGCCAGCACCTTGATCTTGGACTTCCCAGCCTCTAGAACCATGAGATATAATTGTCTACTGTTCATAAGCCACCTTGTCTACAGCATTGTGGCAGACAGCAGACTGAACAGATTAAGACAATACCAAAAGCTACCCTTCTGAGAAAACCTGAAATTAGTGGTTACCATGTTGAGGTAATCCTTGTATAGTCTGAGCCCTAATGCATAACTTCTGTAGGTAAAGAAGTGAGAATCAGGGGGTCTCGGTCAAGATATTCCTCAGATAAAACACCCAGCTACATAACAAATAACATCAGGTCCTTTGTTTCTATGGAAGACAAGAGAAAGAGAAAGCAGCATATCAAGAGAAGGCATCCAAGCTAAGAAGAGTATTTTCAACAGTGCAGAGTACATAGGCACACATACACATGAAGCAACATAGTAACTTTGGGCAATGCTCCTGGCTGATCCTGCTCTAAGGACTATGCATTTTTGGAGAGATGAGGTCAAGCTCATTGCTTAAAAACACTGGCTAATATTCTTATCAGCATCTAGTTTTCCCTGCTCAAAGCTGATTGAAATGGTCTAGAAATAGAGATTGTACAGTAAGATCCTGATATATGTCATTACATGTGATTTGTTTGTCAGATATTTTTGCTTGAAAAATATAATTTTTTTTCAGATACTAAGATACAGAATGGACTTGCCAATATTTCACCCCCTGATAAACATGGATAATTTTACTATCTACAAATAGAGTCATCAAGACAGGTGATTGAAATCCCTCTGTATGAATTGTTATTTACTGGCTAAAGAGTCTTGAAACTGATTTTATTTTTCAAATCTCATAGGTGAGTCATCATCCAGAAGCTATGGGCTATGAATTGAGGGGGGGGGGTCTTTTTCAACTGTAATAGTGTTCTTCACAGTTGACAAGACGTATTGTGCCAGAGGGAGCCTTTTTCTGTAAATCTTCACAAAATAGTTTCAGAACAAAAAGTAAAAATTAAGCTGCATTAAGATATATAGCAAAATTCTCTCCTCTCTCCCCCACAAACTCCCTCACCTCTCTTGCTCTTTTTCTTCTTTTCTTTCTCTCCTTTACTTATTTTTTTCAATAATCTTATTAAGATCTTTCCCCCTTCAAGTTCATTGAACTCTGAAATCCAATAGAAACTGCCTATGGGAGTAAGAAGGTAAGATCAGGGTTTTAATACTAGTAATAATGAAGTTAATTCTGGTGAACAGGAACTTCCAGAACAAACCAGGGAAGCTCTAGATTGACTGTATTCTCCTTGAGGGCTGTGACTATATCCTTGTAGCACACTTTTCCTTGCTACTCCTAATCCATTTCCCCATATCCAGTACTAATTTCATCTGATGTTTATTTGATGGCAAGAAACGGAAACCAGCTCTGCTAATTTAAGCAACAGGGATTTTATTTTAAATATATAGAGAAGCTCACAGATAAAGGACTTAACTTGAAAAGGCCAAACCAAGGAAACTCTGATAATATAGGTCCAGCAACCTGAGAACTATCTCCTCAAGCCACCGTCACTGAGGATGAATCAGTAACTCAGTTCTTTTGCAGTTTTGCTCATGATTAAAATTCCAAAGAAAAAAACATTCAACTGGTTGTGTTTGAGACTGTGCCCAAGCTTTAGAAGGGAAATCAGGAAACTTCGATTTGCAGTCTGCCCATGTAGTACACAATGGGTAAATTGTGGTCACTCAAAATAAGAAAAGGGATGTTGTCACTAGAAAAAAGGAAACAGATGTTGAGAAGCAAAAAGGAAAGAAGAGAAACGAAAAAAAGTTCTAGGTGATCTGAATGTCTTTTAAGAGGCTTTGCTATGACACATTCTCTTGTATTCCTCTAGAGTACCTAGCCACAAAGTGCAGGACACAGAGCAAGAACTCAATATATATTGACGTATTTTACTGATTGGTTCCCCTCACCACTCACTAGGCTATTACCTCCATAAGGGTGGGGACAGCATCTTTTGTGCATTACTTTTATGTATCCTCAATGCCTAGCAGTCATTGGGGTCGCTAAGAGTTGGACATGGCTGAGCAACTTCACTTTCACTTTTCATTTTCACGCATTGGAGAAGGAAATGGCAACCCACTCCAGTGTTCTTGCCTGGAGAATCCCAGGGACAGCGGAGCCTGGTGGGCTGCTGAGTATGGGGTCGCACAGAGTCGGACATGACTGAAGCGACTTAGCAGCAGGGGCAGCAGCAGCAGAGTATCAAGAATAAAAGATCTTTAATAAATATTTGAAAAATGAATGAATTTCTAAACCATCCCAAGTATCTAGATAAGTTCACTTTCCTTCCTATTTCCCACCTTTCTCTATTCTTCATTTATTCATCTTTTTCTTGCCTTAATTTTAGCCTGGGCCAGATTTTTTTTAATCAGAGATGCAAACACTCTTAAGTGTACACACATTAGGAGCAAGAAAATCTGTAAACAACAAAGAGCTTTACTGGAATATCATGTTGTTGATAATATGGATTATTCCATCATATTTCCTATCATTTGAGCAAGAGAATGTAGAATAATACAGCTTTAAACAATGGAGGCTCTTAACAAAAATTTGTCCTCTGCAATTTACCACAGGCAGACCACATTCTCCACATGCTTATAACAATGTCAAGATTCAGAAACACTCCTTATTACAAAAGACAGTAACTTGGAAAACTCATTTACTGGAAAAATTCCAAGCCAGAAAAACCATATAGATCCGATATCTGAATCTTATCTTTAATGTACCCCAACTTTGCTTTGAGAAGAAATAAGAGAGAGAAACAATTGTATTCTTAACAGTTCATTTAATAGTTCAAATTTTAATTATAGTTTGTTAATTGGAAAGATACACGTTCCCAAGGAACATTCTCTCTGCATAGATTGTTAGCCAGTCACAATGAGCCTAACTAGACTTTTGTACAATTAACGGAGTTAGTGGATGCCATTGCTGCCACTTACATGGCCTCTGTGTTTTGACAATGTGACTTCTATCTATGATTAGACTTGCAAACACGTGGGGTACTATCTTAGAGTGAAGGTCAAGGGAAAGTTTCATTAGATAACCTCAGCCTTTGAACCTCCTTCTTTTGAAGCAAAATCTTTGCCAGATAATGTGGGTCTAGATCTCTTTGCAATTTTACTGTGTGGTGGATTTGGTACATAAGTGGTTGGAGGAAAAGGGGAGAAACGTAAAAACTCCAAGTACCCGTATAAAGTACTAGACTATACCAGTACTTCTCAAATTTGATATGCATTCATGTCACCAGAGATTTTGTTAAAAATTCACATTCTGGTTCAATGAGTAGGCCTGAGAGTCTGCATATCTAACAAATTCCCACATGGAGCTGCTGCCAGCAGCAAGCACCTGAATAAGAAGTTCTGATCCACTCAAAGCATTATAAGTCGGTCTGCTTAGAACATTTTCCTTTTTGCTAAGACTTTTGACACCTCTTCCTTGCACACCTCAATTTTCTTTCAAGCTTCAGACTATTAAAATTAGAAGATACAAAGAATTTCCTCTTCAATTCAGCATCTCCACACTTTTTTGTTTCTGAGTTTCACATTCTACCCACGTTTTGTATGCACTATGAACCTAACATTATATTAGGCTTGCCTCACACCCTAAACTTAATATGAATTTGCAATTCTTCATGAAAGTGTAGTAATATTTTTATTTTTTTCATGATTTCTTTTCTAATAAGCTTTGTTTCTTCCAAGGATAAAGGGGCACTCTCAGATATACATGTTTTTAAAGTATTTCCTCCTCTACTTACCGCCCCTCCCCCCCAAAAAAAGGTAAGAATAATCAATCTGTCCCTTAAGAAGAGCCATGATGGTTAGCTTGATTATTTTAAAATTTCAGTGCACATCCTCAGAGGTCAATAGAATCTTTGCTTAACTTTCAGTTCTTCCATCCTTTACAACTCACTATTAAGCAGTGGAACGTTTTCATTTCTGTTCAGAAATGGAGATGGCATTCCATTCACAGTGAACTTCTTTCCACAATGCAAAGAAGTCATTTCGAAGGGTCTCATTAGCTACTGCCAGTCTGTGTGTTAGCAATGGACTGAGACAAAAACTTTGCCAGAGCTACTGCTGTATCAGTTCACAGCATGTCCTTGGCAGATTTCCTTGAGTCCTCCTGGGACCAGAATAGTTAAGTTCACAAGTCTCCTGCCCTCTCTACTAGACTGGATTGATGGCACACTGCTCTTTTCTCCTCTAAAGATGACGTTTGTCACCAGGAAGGGGGATCAGCATCGTAATCCTTCTTAGATTCTGTTGAACTGGAGTTTACTGCTTTGACCTTTGCAATGATACATATTTTTTTGAATGACTGCATGTTCCATTTCTTCAGGGGATTTGAAGTGATGAGGGCCAAGAAGCTGGCAGTGATGGGTAGGGATGCTGGAGGAGGGACCTAGAGTGATGGTGATATGGTTTTTGACCTTCTAGACCAGAGATTTTTACTCTTGTGACTGAAGATATCCTGTGGCTGTATGGATTAACATTGCAGAGGCTAAATGGCAAACCTGAATTGCATGTAGCAGGAAACTAGGGGATTTTTCAACTCTAACCAAGTGCTGTATTGAAGACAATGAGATCATCCATAATGGCTGTCTGGAACACCGTGTCAGCTCAGACTAATTTTCTCCATCTTAAACTCTCCGTCCTTAAAAAAAAGAAGAAAAAAAAAGCCACTGGGCTTATTCATGTGCCAGTATGGGACATTATTTCATCAGATAAAAAGTCATGGAATGCCAATGCCAGCAGAGATTGAGCAGGGGTAGACATACTGCACACAGCTGTTTTTAATACTATCACCAGGCAGCCATAAACCAAGTGAGGGAATATAAATCCACAACATACACTATTAATTACATGCTCTTCTAATATATCTCTTGATTTGTCAGATCCAACTTTGCAGAGAAAAACCCTGACGTTCAGATTCAAAGTCAAGGCATGTTTGCAGGTGCCACTGTGTCTAGCACTGTGTCAGCCTTCAAAGAGCCTTATAGCCTCCAGAGATGCTCAGCCCCAGGGGGGTTCACAGACCTGCCTCTGTGCATGATCTTGGGCAATTACTGGACTGGATTACTTTATCTGTTTCTTAGCTGTTCCTTATCTGTTTCTTCCTCTGATTTCTATCTCACACAGGTTGTTATAAGGATCAAATGATTAGAAAAAGAGAGGGGGAGATGGGTATAAAAACCATCAATATCTATAGATATAATATATCTTAGAATAGTAAAGCGAGCTACTGTAATTATGAATACTGCGTTTAATTCTTGAAAGGAAAGAATTTGTTGTGCTCATGTCTTCGTCTTTTTAGATTGCTATAAAGAAAAATCACAGAAATGAGGTGGCTTACAAACATCAGAAACTTATTTCTCACAGTTCTAGAGGTTAGAAGTCCAAGATCAAGGTAGAGGCATATTCAGTGTCTGGCGAAAGCCTGCCTCCTAGAGGGTTATCTTTTCACTATGCCCTCATACTGTGCAACTGGCTAGGAAACTCTGTAGGGCCTCTTTAATAAGGGCCCTAATCCCATTCATGAGGGCATCACTAACCACCGCCTAGAGGCTCCACCTCATAATATCATCACATTAGCCATTAGATTTCAATATTATGAATTTGAGGAGGACACAGACATTCAGACCATGGCAGCTCATTTAGAAATGAGAAAACTGAACCTAATGACAACAAAGAGAGAGATTGTTGGGGAATTGTATTAACTCTTTCAAGTCATTTGATATCTTGGAGTAAATCCAAAGTTAAAAAGAAAGACCTCCCCGCCCGCCGCCCNAACCACTGCAGCATCTGGCCAGCAGGCCTTGAGGCGATGAAACTGGGAAATCAGACATACTCGCCGGCGGGTCGGCTGGCGGAGAATCCGCCTGCAGCGTGGGAGACCCAGGTTCGATCCCTGGGTTGGGAAGATCCCCTGAAGAGTACTGCCCACTCCAGTATTCTGGCCTGGAGAATTCCATGGGTTGTATAGTCCATGGGGTCACAAGGAGTCGGACACTATCTTATAAGTATACATCTTTTCAGCCAAAGATAAGTAACAAGATGTACTGTTATTCTGAATTTCTTTATACTTTGGAATACATATATATATATACACATAAATCCAGGGCTGTGTTACTAATTTTGCAGTCCCATTTACTAAGATAAAAACAAAGAGGAATTTGCCTCCAGTTATTCAAAATGAAAAAGAGCAAATGTGTATGTTTTGCTGAATGTTTTACTTTTGTTTTAGGTTTGAAGGATTTGCTAACAAAAGAAACCAGTCGTTACACACAATTTCAATTCTTTATGGAAGATTATTTGACTTAATTTCATGATATAGTTACTAAAAGAAAGGAAATAGAAACAATAGAGCAAAGTAACAGCGTATACTCACCAGATTGGGTCAGCCACCTACACCCAGCCTTGAACAGAACTGGGAATCCCCTCATACTAACAGCCACCTGGAGTCCCAGTTGGGAAAGGGTCCGACCAGGAGGTGTGGTCACTGCCCCCCACCGCCCACCCCCAACAGTGACCTCAGCTTGCAGCTTTGGGGGCTTCTGCTCATAACCCCAGGTCGCAGGTTGATATCCTCATCAGTTTGCAAGCAAAAATGCAACCGTGGTTTCTCTTTTTACAAGGCTGTTTCCCCTTGTGAGTCAGAACATTTCCTTAGGCCCAGAGGAGGGTGGAGAAGGGGTTGCCTAGACCCCCAGGGACTTAAGAGATTGCAAACCCACTCCTCTGTTATCTAAAGGGCTGGTTGACTTGCTGGTAACAGTTGGTGTGTTTGCCAGCAGACATGTAGTCCAGGAGGATCCAGGCAAGATCAGCAGGTGGTCAGGGTCTTGTCCCCCTACTTCTGAAGCCTAAACAAGACTACCTCCATTTTAATTTCCCTAACAGCATACACGGGAGGCGCGTTTTAGCCAGATGATGTAGACAGCAGTTTGCCTCAGCCACTGGAATAGCCGGTCAACCAGGTGTCCAGCCTCTGCCTCAGCCCCTCCAGTCCTTTCAACACTCTCTTCAGAGTCTTCTTTGGAGAAAGAAACTGAAAATGTTCTTATTGCACTTTATCTGGGAGTGACTCTCAAATTTAGACTTCCATAGAAGCTCTTGGGGGACTTGGGAAAATGATGATTTCTGGACTGCATCCTAGAGATTTTAGATTCTGAGCTTGCCCAGCAATCTGCATTTTAATTAAACATGCTGTGTTTCTCTGTTGCTACCACTCCAAAAATCACATTTTGAGAAAACATTGACCTACATAATGATGTCCAAACAAATTTACATGAAACAACACACTCTTCAAAGTCCATTTTTAACTATTGTTTTCTGCTATCTGCTCTTAAATATGTGGTGCTTAGGTATCACTTGTCTTCTCAGGTTCTTTCTCCACTCTTTGCATGTATACATATGTGTATATATACATATACACACATGCATATATATATAATTATTCAATATACTTTGTTTATATTGAAATTATTTTTTAAATGAGTTCTGTAGAATATATGAAATTAATGTATTATTATAAAGGATATTTTTATTTCTCAAAGCTAATGTTGGACTAAAAAGACATTCAAGTGACCAGATGGTCATTGATCAGAAGAGCTCTTGATTCTGTATTCATGAAATTTCCATCACTTGTAAGGAGTCCTGTGTGTATCTTGGCTTCATTCTAACATGGGCTGTGAAAAATTGGTTTCATTTCAGATTTAGAGTTTAAATGATTTACTTTATTTTGTCTTTTTTAGAATACAGCTAATCTGAAATGGCTCATGGTTAAACAAAACTTAAACACAGAGCTCTTGTTCTAAATGGATTCAGTCAGCCTTAATCCAATTAAAGACCTCTTTCTTTCCTTGACCCTTTGTCAATGTCTTTGCTTATTGCATTCAGAAATTAAGTTAGAAAATCTGCTCTAATATCTCTATCAATTTCTGTCCTTTTTTATTTGTTCACAATACATGCTCACGTGCACAGACATACATAGGCACACACATATAATATATTCATGAGATGAATGAATTCACAAAAAGATAACACATGTAAGTGGAAAGCTACCTGCTGTAACTGCCATAAGACCTTGTCCTAGTTTATCTGCCAAACAAGACATTGAATATGAAAGCAATTAGCTGTTGCTTATGTCTTCTAAAATGTTTCAATTTATAATTCATAAACCACTTTAAAGATGGAATTGACAAACACTATTTTAAGGGAGAAAATGCCTATTGTTCAGTTTTTCTTTTATATATTTCCTTGGGTTTATTTTCATGTGAAAGATTTATATTTTTTTTTTCCATCTGTTTGTTTTAACAAAATTTATGTTCACTTTTCCTTATCCAAAGAAAGCCAAGCAAAGCGAAACAAAACCCAGACCCCTTTTGATAGGGAAGGCAGAGTGTCTGAGTGAGAGGTGTAAGGAAGGGGCAAGAAGAAGCATATTCTATGGTTTAATGCTCTGGGCTTACAAAAGCATGGTGTTGGAATGGTAATTGGATTTCTGAGCATTGCTTTTGAGAAGAGTCTGCTTAAATCATTGAAAAGGAAATCATTGCAGAAAAGAAGCAGTGAAGAATCGCACAGGCTGTTTGAGTACTTACAAAATAAGAATCACGTAAGGAACAATGAAGAGCCGGCTTAGTGCTGTTGAGATTTGACAAGTTTAAAAAGCTGATACTGTAGCTGTGGTTTTGATCTTTATTCCATTGTTGAATAAAGTTCCAGTGCATTTTGGACCAATATCTTAAATAAGAACTGAAATAAATGAGCCCTTTTAAGTGTTTTTAAGGGAAGAAAACCAACATTTTTCCTCCAAAGGCTACATTATACTTCTGCATGTAAAATAGATGTAGACAAGTATACATCTATTTTTAGTTTATTTCACACGTGTACTGCTGAGGCAGTTGCATTGCTTTTCTTAACGTGTTAGAAGACCCATAGGTCCTGAAGTTTCATGTAAATAGAGTAGCAGGCACAGAGGAAACATTTCCAAATTATTTGGAGGTCAGGGCAGTGGTTGGGGGAGAGAGATTAGATGATAGAAGTGGGGGAAAAATCTAGGTATCAGCCCCTTAAAATCTCCAGTTAAGTTTTGCATCAGCAATTTTAAATAAAACGTTGCTTTACTAGGCAAATAAGTAGAGTTTACTACTCTCTTTTCAACAATACCCATTATCATTGTAAGGATGGCACGGATGTGGGCAGAACTCTTGCCTTCAAATAACCTAAATGTGTTGAAAGTGGAAGTCGCTCAGTTGTGCCCGACTCTTCTCGACCCCACGGACTCTACAGTCCATGGAATTCTCCAGGCCAGAATACTGGAGTGGGTAGCCTTTCCCTTCTCCAGGGGTTCTTCCTAACCCAGGGATCAAACCCAGGTCTCCCACGTTTCAGGCGGATTCTTTACCCGCTGAGCCACCAGGCAAGTCCAAGAATACTGAAGTGGGTCACCTAATCCTTCTGCAGCGGGTCTTCCTGACCCGGATGTCAAACCGCGGTCTGCTGCATTGCAGGAGGATTCTTCACCAGCTGAGCTATCAGGGAAGCGGTTATCATTCCTACCCCCAAATTTTAGCATTTTGCTCTAAAAGAAGAGGGAGGAAACAACGGCACAGCATGAATTTCTACAGACAGTTTGCTAAACAAATTGTCCCATTTTTTTATGGAGATTATGCAATTTAGATTTTCACTTTCCCTTGTTAGATTTGCCACAGGAGGAACATTTGTTGAGTGCGTGCTCTGTGTTAGACAATCTGCTAGTTACCTGAGTTCTATATTTAGTGTGTTCTTCACAATAACCTTTCTTCCTTTTACAGTGAGAAAATGGAAATCTAGATAGTGTTGAAAATTTTTCAGGGATGTCCGTAGCTTGGATTTCAGTATACTTCTGCCTGCCTCAAAAGCATTTTTTTTCCCCCTTTTATCATCCTGTTGTATATTTTAAGCACTAGTTAAATTTGAAGACAGTTTTGTCTTTGGGGAATAGTCACTGCATTTTGGAGATCCTTTTTATTTCTACACTCCGTTGTTAAGTTCAAATGCAAATGTACTCTTCTTTTTGTTCAAAGTGAGCAAAGAAAGTCACTTACAAAGTGGTAATGTGCAGAGACTAGAAAAACATTGTTATTCTCCACCTGAGACTCAGCTTTATAGAGACAGTAAGAACCGCTGTGAGAAAACCAGTGTCAGTGGCTTACTCTAGTGTAAAATTTGAAATTATTTCATGAAAGGATTTTCAGGGAGGAAATTTTAGAAATTAGAAGCTTCATGTTTTATCTGTGAACTGTCATTCCAGGTCAGGGTTTAAGTGCCTAAATTACCAGCATTAGAGAGTTACTCATTTGAAGCGAAAATTCAAATGCAATTTTTTCTTTCTCCCGAATAATACACTTGTGCTTTTTTATTTTTTTATAAAGTCCTCAGGGTATAAAATCAAGGTAGTTTTGTAAAAATTACATAAAATAGTGTAATTATATAACTAGCTATTTATAAAATCATGCATCACAAGACACAAATGTATTGTTTCAATAAAATTATGTATAATAGCTTTGTTTTTTAAATTTCCTTACTAGATAGATTCATCCTATATAATAAGTAAAAATATGTGAATTACTTACTAATTTCAGATTATGGCAGTGAGAAAAATGTTCCTCTAGCATGCTTCTTTTATACCTGGGGGTTAATTTCATGCATTTCTCAACGAGATGGGACAGTGCATGCCACAGCACCAAAGCAGCGTGTAATTGCAGTGTGTCAGCTCCCGAGTCACTGTGCTGGGTTTCATGATGCCACATTTACCTTCTCTGTGACGTTAGGCTCGTTAGTTTACCTGCTTGAGCACGAGTTTCTTTTCAGTCGAGTAGGGCGTTAACATCCATCTGGTCATGATTGCAGGGAGAACTCCCCAGCGGTGCCGGAGTGGGTGACGGCAGCCGGCGTAGTTGGTGCTGGGCGCTGCGTCCGCAGTCTTCTCGTATTCACAGGCGTGAGTGTGTTTAGCCTCACACCAGCCTGTAAGGTATGTGTGTGCAGGCCACTTCCACTTACACGTGGGAGCGGGAAGAGGGGCGACCACGCGGCGTTGGAAGCCAGACGCCTTTTCTCCGTAGATCGACGCGCGACGTACTCGGTCAGTTTAGTGCGCTGACTCCCCGCACCTAGAACACAGTCAATGCCTCTAACAAATACGCCCGCCATCTATCTATCTATGTGTCTTCCATCTCTCCATCTGCCTCTGTAGTCGTGCTTGAAATTATGTCTCCTGAAATAACATGCTACCATCCTGGCCCCCAGGACCTTAGAATGGGACCTTATTTGGGGAACGGGTCGCTGCAGATGTAATTGGTTACGATGAGGTCTTACCGGAATAGAGTGAGTCCCTAATCCATCCTGACTCGTACGTATCCTTATAAGAAGATGATGCGAACATACACCAAGAAAATGCTGTGTGAAGAATTATGCAGCTCCCAACGAAGGGACAGAAAGGATTTTAGGCCAACTTGAGAATCCAGAAAGAGACAAAGACTGCCCAGAGCGTTAGAGGGAAAATGGCTCTGCTGACATATTGATTTGGGGCCTCCAGCCTACAGACCTATGAGAAAATAAACTTCTGATGTGTTAAGTCACCTAGATTGTTAATTTGTGATCTTCTTTATAGGACATTTAGGAAACTAATGTGGGAAATATATAATATGTATATGATATGTATATAAAATTATATATATATATGATTGTAAGCCATGTGTTAGGTATGATAATCACTCCATCCATGTTTATCCCTATCTTTTTATAGGTTAGTGGCATGGGAATCTGTGCTTATAGCAATCTTGTAAGAAAAACTTCTTTCTGTATATCTTTTTGTAAAGTTAAGAATCTGGAACCCTTGACACTCTTGTATACTCCATCAGGAGACAGATAGATATGTCTGTAAGCATAGGTGTTTCTGTTCTCTGCAGCCCAGTAGCAAATGCACCTAGAATTTCCATTCACGATACATCCAGCACTTAAAACTTATGGCACTCAGATGGTCATCTGTATGACTGTGCAGAATTTACTTTTGTTTCATACCTGGGTTTTTTTCTGTATTTCAATTGTAAAGTCTTATACAACAGGGATTTTATTTTGTACTGTTTTAAAAAACATAACACCTAAAACAGAATGATGTTTATGCATGGGGTATAATTTTTTTTCTTTTTTTTTTTTTTCAAATTCAAGAACTACTTTTACAGTCAGTGATATTCACACCAGATGTTTGTAAGTGGGAGCCACCGTTGTCCTCCTCCATGGGATCTCTTATTCTCAAGGGAAACGCTGCAGAATGGTCTAGTGTGGCGGGAGGGCTGCCGTAGCAAGAGGACCACCAGCCGTGCAGCCTAAAGCTCGGACCGCCAGGCCTCACAGGGCAGGAGGGCGCTCAGGCCGCACGCGGCAGGGCTGGCTTCTCCGAGGCTCTCCCCTGAGCCTGTGGATGGGCTGGCTTCCGCGTGCTCTTCCTCTGCGCAGGCCTGTATCCTGACTTCCTCTTGTTTCTGCCAAGACACCAATCACGCTGGACCAGGGTCCTCCTCACTGTCCTCATCTTAACTCAAAGACCTCTTTAAAGACCTCGTCCCCAAGTGCACTCAGCCCCGAAGTCCTGGGGGTTAGGACCCTAACATTTTTAATTTTTGGAGAAACACAGTTTGGCCCAAAATAGAAGGTATGAAATAACTCGTGTCTGTATGGATTTTCAGCTGAGGACTAAACTAGCTTTTTAAAGCCCTGAGAAATATTTGAATATTGAATCCATATGGCTAGTTATTTTACTTTAAAGGATTTAGTACCATGTAAACAAGCATCAGTGTTTAATAGTAATAGAATTTTTTCTCAACCTGGTAATTTTCTTCAGGTAAGAAAAATAAGTGTATTTAATTTGAGATTTCATTTTTGTTGATATTTATGTTGTTAAAATACCTGCTCAAACTGGCACTATAGGTTTTGATTTTGTATAGTTTTTTTCCTAAAATTTCAAGTAATAATATCTCTAGGAAGTAATGAATATTTATTAATTTCATTAATATTCTGAAGATACTAATACAACTATTCTAAAAAATATAACATGACCTGCTCACTTGCACCCATTGGTTTCAGGTGGAATAAAATGGCATTACTCTTTTAAAGGCTGTAATGTTTCAGTCTGAGGAACTTTGAAGAGTAAAGAATATAGCTAGTGTGGAAAAAAAGGAAGCTTTTACATCCTCTGATGTGTTGGATTCTGTGATTCTAGGAATCTGTGATTATTTCACTCTGTACCAGAGCTTAGTAGCCGACACAGATATTACAATTTATAGTTTTATGTAACTCAAATTTATTTCTGTATGTGAGAAGAGATGTGATTCTCTTTTCTAAAAAAACATCTAGAATAGCATTGTCGCTGTTATTGGTAGAGATGTTACAAATCTTGGATGAAAATTTTTTCTCAAAGTGCAAATTTATGGTGCCAAGTGTATTGACTCTCATTCAGGCATGTCCTGAAAAGAAGAACATTAAGTAATAGTTTGTGAATTGCAGAAGATTCACAGAATAAGAGAAAATAGGGGCTTTGAATTTGCCTTGAGAAGCATTCATTGATGTAATGAAATTAAGCGTGTGCTGCAGTTGCCTTATGGCTTTCCCAGGTGGCACACTGGTAAAGAATCCGCCTGCCAGTGCAGGAGCCACAGGAGATGCGGGTTCAATCNGTAACAGTGCTGAGGTTGCTGAATATTCCAGAATCCTAGTTTAGCGGATGTCCATAAAACCTTCTTTCCATTAGCCTCATGCAGTTTTTGCTACTCACTCAGGATTGGTTAATTTGAGGAATATAGAAAGTTAAAGGAAATTTTTGTGTGTTAATATATGGAGTATCATGTATGCACCCTTTTTTTCCTTGTATGAAACTGTCTCATAGATTAAACTCACATAAATTTGCAAAGTTATGTGTACAGAATGTCCTTTGATGCCTTTTAATCATCATAAAATAAACATATAGATACTAAGAAATAGCCCAACTGTTTCTCAAAAGGTGAAAATATACATTTATAATGGTACTTTTCTTTTAGTTTTATTGAGATATTGTTGTCATATAACATATGTAAAATTAAAGTATCACATGGTGATTAGCTATGCTTATATACTGCAAAATGATTAGGACAATAAGATTACCACTTCCATCCTCTTCTCTCACATAACTACCATTTGTGTGTGTGTGTATAGTAATAACATTTAAGATTTACTCTTTTTTTTCTTTTTTTTACTTGCCCATCTTGATATCCTGCACCATGCTCTTTGATGATCAATATCTCCAAAGAGAAGTTACTTGGGGAAACACCTAAAATGCATGAATGGGATCTGGCCTGAATGGAATCTGATCTAACTGGGCTTTGTTTGTCCTGAGTTGGACTTGTCTAACTGNATCCTGCACCATGTTCTTTGATGATCAATATCTCCAAAGAGAAGTTACTTGGGGAAACACCTAAAATGCATGAATGGGATCTGGCCTGAATGGAATCTGATCTAACTGGGCTTTGTTTGTCCTGAGTTGGACTTGTCTAACTGAGCTTTGATTTTTGTGTAGTTAGTTTCTTTTCCCTTCTCAAAACCGACTCAGAAGATAAGTGTCTGCTTTCCTGGGGCTTTCTGTATTTGCAAAAGAAGACCACAATTTTAAAATGTCTTGGATAAATAGTGATATAAATAAACTGTAGAAACTTGGGAATGTTAGGGGGAAAGTCCATTGTTGAAATGTTGGCAGCAAAGTGAGAGATAAGGTTAGCAGTGACAGGTCAACTCCAAGGTTTGGGGCGATGAAGTAAGCACTGGGCTGCCAGTCTGTAGTTCAGTTCCTCTTCTTTATTCAACAGATGATTACTAAGCTTATCCTCTCTGGAAACAACATGAGAAGCATATCGGCAGTCCAGGGATGAGTAGGATGCTGCTGCATTCTTCTTCAGAAGAGGGACCTTGTACCCTCATAACTACGACAACATAGGGTCCCAACCTTCTGTTCATATCCCAGTGTTAGCCCTTGTGCCTTGTGTTAGTCACTCAGTTGTGTCCGACTCTTTATAACACTATGGACTGTAGCCCACCAGGCTCCTCTGTCCATGGGATTCTCTCTGGAGTGGGTAGCCATTCCCTTCTCCAGGGGATCTTCCTGACCCAGGGGTCAAACCCAGGTTTCCTGCATTGCAGGCAGATTCTTCACCATCTGAGCCACCAGCCCCCTATCCCCCAAATCCTCTCTAAGCTTTAACCATACCAGTGATTCAGCATGTAACACAGACTCCAGCATGGCCTGGGGAGTACTGATTTTGCCAATTTGGAGTAGCATTACTTTGGGCAACCTGCTTAAACTAACTTAATATCCATTTCTTCATCTGAAAAGCAAGGTTTATAGTACTCAGTTCAGTTCAGTTCAGCTCAGTCTTGTCTGACTCTTTGCGACCCCATGAATCGCAGCACACCAGGCCTCCCTGTCCATCACCAACTCCCGGAGTTCACTCAGACTCACGTCCATCGAGTCAGTGATGCCATCCAGCCATCTCATCCTTGGTCATCCCCTTCTCCTCCTGCCCCCAATCCCTCCCAGCATCAGAGTCTTTTCCAATTAGTCAACTCTTCACATGAGGTGGCCAAAGTACTGGAGTTTTAGCTTCAGCATCATTCCTTCCAAAGAAATCCCAGGGCTGAACTCCTTCAGAATGGACTGGTTGGATCTCCTTGAAGTCCAAGGGACAGTCAAGAGTCTTCTCCAACACGATAGTTCAAAAGCATCAATTCTTCAGCTCTCAGCCTTCTTCACTCACTTCATCAGAAAACTATCATGAGTGTTAGAGATGTTTTACATCAAGAAGTTAGAATAAGGTGTATACTAGATGGTCAATACTTGGTTCACTTATTAACATATTCATTGTAGTCAGACTGTTAAGTTATTGCCAATTACAAATACTATTGCTTGAGATATTATGCAGCCATGAGAAAGAAGGATACCCTGCC
>SJYV01008059.1:1771193-1808769 GCA_006410875.1 Neotragus pygmaeus
AGGGTGGTGAGGTGGTCCCAAGCACATTGCAGAACATCTCTCTGCCTCAGTTTCTTTGACTATAAGGTAAGACTCATAACATACCTTGTCTCACAGGAGTGTCATAAGAATAAAGTGATACCATTGTGTAAATGGCTTATCACCTAGCATGTAGCACAGAATACATACTCGATCAATGTCAACCACTTCAAACTTTTTTCAGACTTGTGTGGAATAAAATAATACTGGCTTGGATGTGCAAAGCTCCAGCATGGAAATATAAATCAAGTGCCCTTCAGAGGCAAAGGTGGCAATAAATATGTGTGGCTGGAGAGACCCAGAAGGGCTGTTATTCCTCTTTCTGCTTTAGCCTCACCATCTGTGAATTAACAGACCAGCTGGACAACGTGGTCTCCAAAGGCCAATAGTAGCTCAGATTGGCTATGATTTTAAGAAACACCCCAGAGGAGCATCTACTCTTCAGACTCCAGTGTGGGAAAATCCTGGTTAGAATGGGTGGGGAGGAGGGTTACAGGGGGGTCAGCATGTTCACAACCTCTCCCCTTGACAGTCCAAGCCACACCCGCCCCCCAAAGCTGGCTCACACCAGTCAGCACTCTCACCGCACTTCTGTTCATTACTTTGCAGACATTAGCCAAAATATGGTATTCTGTGATCTCCTAGTAAAGCAAGACAATATATCACTCTATAAATTGAATAGTGTGGCCAAATTCTGATCTGGTTTGTAGTTAGGATGTAGAGAAAACTTAGGCCAAATTGAAGTCAGCAGACTAGAGGCCAACCCTTGCTCAAGCAACACAAAAACAAGCAGCTGATAGTGGAGACTCTGACCCACGCCTGAAGCAGGAACCAGGAGTGTGGGTCCTCCCTGAGTTGTGGGGGCTCCAGCTCCCAGCTCATAATCTCTGCCTCTGCCATCCTTCAGGTATTTGGGGATAGCTTCACTTTTCCTGTGACTTGAAATTATTCCGTGACTCAAAACTATTGTGGTGTGTACAATGAGTACTGAAACATTTTTAACAGCATCTTTTGGGCACCTTTTCCTTTGATTTCTCCAGCTTAATGACATTATTGTGAGGGCTTCAGGGACTGTTAGGCAGATGTACTTCCTGGCGAAGTTGCCGCTTCAGGAGAAGTCATTACTTTTTGTGAGGCCCACAGGCACTGGAGAGGCTGCTCTGACAAACAGCTTCCTGCGACAGTTACCTCATGAAAAATATGTTATGTGTCAAATTAACTTCGCAGTGCAGACCTCAGCTAAGCAGACCCGGGACATCTCCCTAACAGATCTTGAAAGGTACCCAGAGTTTTAATTAAAATCAAGAATGTAATTGTGCTTAGTTTACTCCTCAGAGATTATCCACAAAATAATATGACGCGCTCGCCTTCGGTTTCTGACAGAATAAATGAAACTTGATTTGTTCCTCCCTGGTAATGTTTATTACCAGAGAAACTACATTTTAATTGTTGTTGACAAATATTCTGATTTATGGGGTGCATAAAATGGAACGTTGTCTAGATAGCATGTGTCTTCTTAACTTTTTCTTTGCAAAATTTTGCTTCAGGAGGCTGCACTAGCTGTCTGTCGTGGGTATTCTTTAGGCCAAAGCGTATTAAAGTAAATCACCAGATTGGATCTTGACTAGTAAAAAGAACCATCTGTTAGGGAAAGATGTAAGCGGTGGGCGAGAGAGTTGGTACTTGCCAACACAGAGAGGGCAAAAAGATCAGCTGGAAGAATGGCAGTGTCCAGGGGATTCTACCCAGAAGCTGGTTAGCTTTCCAGCATCCAAATCATGCATTTTTAATTCATCACATGGCAAAAAGACAAGTCAGACACTAATTGGCACTTTAAAAGAAAATTTGCACCACACCAGGAGCTCTTCAGGCAGGGAGACTTTGTATCCCACTCCACATGGACCATTTTGTATTCTGTTTCAAGTTTTGAACTGAAACCTAAGGATGTAGACATGGCTAAAGCATCTATTTAAATCACAGATTCCATTCATAATGCTCAATCATTACTAGGAAAACCTTTAGAGGTCAATATGCCCATGAACTTTTTCTAAACAAAGTCAGAATATAATAACTGGCATATATGGAAGTACCAATTTTTATACTTATATAATAGTTCACATATATATAACCATTCATATATACTAATATTCTCTTTCATATGTATTATATATAATCTTTCATTTTCATATATATTCTTTCAGATGTTAATAACAGAAAATATTTGCTATCATATCAACAATGGGTTGGTTCTGGGAGTGGTCATCTGTTATAAGCATGTCTTTAATTGTAAATGCAAAATGAAATGTGAGATTTATGTTCACCTGATCATTGTATATAAGTTGGCAATAAAAGGATGCATGTAAAAGAATAAAATATTTTTATAATACCAGTACACAAGAATAATGACCCATTTTTAAAATCTTCTTATATAAAGTCTAATCCTTAAAAAAAAGAAAACTAGATTAAGAAATGATTAATTTTAGAGTTATATGTTAAAATATGCATTAACGTATTTGAGAACTATTATACTGAACAATCTTAAGACTCACAGTATTTCTTTCCATTAGGAAAGGTTAAGCCTCAATAATACACAAAATCACTGTTGTGTTCTCCCAGGTCTTTGTCCTAAGAAAAGCAAGTGAAAGTTGCTCAGTCATGTCCAACTCTTTATGACCCCATGGACAGTAGCCACTCGGCTCCTCTGTTCATGGGATTCTCCAGGCAAGAATACTGGAATGAGTTACCATGCCCTTCTCCAGGGGACCTTCCCAACCCAGGGATCAAACCCGGGTCTCCCACATTGCAGGTAGTTTCTTTACTATCTGAGCCACCAGAGAAGTCCTAAGAAAAGAAAATGGATGTTAACAGAGGGGGTGCTTTGCCCTCAGCACAGCTGTGGGTGATTACAAATTTTGCATACTTTGGTCTCAAGATTTTTCTTATAGCTGCTTTTTCAAACTTGTATCCCAACACATTTCACTTTTACTGCCTTTTTAGCTCAAAAAGCTCTTTCAGGCATAATTAAATCATTTAATGTTCCTGAGTGTTATTTGCCTCCTTAAGAAATGCAATTTCATGTCATTTCTTTAATTTGAACTCCTATTAGTGTTTCTGCCTTGGAATATACCTGTCTTTATCAGATTCATGCAGGTACATTTCCAATGCCCGGGATTTTAAGAAATTAACCCATGACTGCCCCCACTGCAGAGGGGCAGGGGCAGACCACTATACCCATCAGTGCACTTTCCTTGGTACATTTTGAGGCCTAAACATCACTGTGGAGGCTCAGCATTACATCTCAGCCAAGTTCTCCATCCCTGTCTCCTGGGAAGAGAGTACTGTACAATCAAACCTTTTCTTATGGGTGACATTTACAGGGTTCAAATAGAAAACTGGATTTTTTTCTTCTTCTTTAGCCTTGAAATTTTTCAAATCTTATAGCAAGTCTGGAAAAACATTGAAGAATTTTGATTATAGGGTTCCCCCCTGCAAAAAAAAAAAAAAAAATTGTTGGGACTCAGAAGGGCCACATGTCAAACCTGGAGGAGAATTTGGGAATGACTGCTCAGTTTGGCAACTTCACCAAAAATGAAACAGTATCAAAAACAGCTGCCATCTTAAGTCAGCTCAGGCTGCCATGGCAAAATATCATGGACTGGGTGGCTTAAACAACAGAAATTTATTTCCTTACAGTTCTGGAGGCAACAAGGCCAAGAGCAAGGCATTGGCAGGGTTGCTTTCTCATGAGATCTCTCCTTGGCTGGCAGGTGGTGTTTTCTCACTGTATCCTCACATGGCCTCTCCTCTGAGCCTGTGCATTCCTGGTATCTCTCCCTCTTCTTACAAGGTCACAGTCGTTTTGGATTAGGTCCCACTTTTATGACCTTTGTAACCTCTTTAAACACCTTATCTCCAAATACAGTCATATTCTAAGATACTAAGGGTTAGAACTTCAACCTATGGATTTTGAGGAAACAGAATTCAATCCACACCAGCTGCAAATGCTCTTAAGCATGGAGAAAGCAGCCTGTGGGCATAAGACTAATTAAATGTGCCCAAGATGCAGAGCACCCCACTGGACAATATGAACAAGGAAAGGCTCATCCTTTGGACTTGAAGTATTTTGTTTCTGTGCCTGAAAGGGTTACATGAAATTCTATCGGATTCACAGCCCAAGATACTGCCTTCAAGAAAGAGAAAGAGTCAAGAAATAGTTAATTAAAGCTAAGTGTCCACAGAGTGTTCCTAGTGAACCTAGCCTCGGATTCATCCTAAGCCCAATATAAACCTTCTCTCAGCGGCTCTGGACGATGAGCTCCCTGCAAGGCGGGGACTCTGTATCATCTACCCCTTGTGTCTCTCATGCCCAGCGAGAAACCTGACACATTCTGGGGAAATGTGTTCCCTAAACGGAAGCAAAGCCTTTGTCCAGAGAGCAAATGAAGAGACTGTGGAGAGCCTCAAGTCCTGCTGATTTCATTATATTAGGTGGAACTATCTAGTGTTTCTCTCAAATTAGAGCTTTTTCTGCCAGAGTGGTATTTGAAACAGAATGCATGACAACTGTGAATAAAATGAAGAATTGGCTTTAAATTTCAATTTATTCATTCCCAGTGTTTACTCAGAAAGTACTTACAGAGCACAGTAAAGCATTAAAAGTTTCAGAGGGATTAACAGCCTCCTTGAAATGTCAGGGGCTGCATGGAAATGACCTAAATATTTCCTGAAAACTCCCATCAAACTTCAGCACGTCACTTCTTTTACCTTTACGTCTTTTCTTAGAGAAGTATGTGACGTGTACTTTCTCCCACACTTCTGTATCTCTTTATTGTGGCAGATGGACATTTCCACTAAATTCCTAATTTTACCCCTTACTGGTTTTATTAAATACCAGCCAACTCACTCACAGACAAATAATTGTTTTTAGTAATGAACTCTGGTTTTCATTCATTAGCATGGCTATAAGCGAATTTGTAAATGTTTTAGGTCTAGCACATTAACTTTTCATTTGAAGACTCAGCTGGTGAGTATGATGCAGAGCCCATGAAAGAACCAAGTGCATCCTTGAGACTCCAGTTCAGTTCAGTTCAGTCGCTCAGTCGTGTCCGACTCTTTGCGATCCCATGAATCGCAGCACGCCAGGCCTCCCTGTTCATCACCATCTTCCGGAGTTCACTCAGACTCACGTTCATCGAGTCTGTGATGCCATCCAGCCATCTCATCCTCCGTCGTCCCCTTCTCCTCCTGCCTCCAATCCCTCCCAGCATCAGAGTCTTTTCCAATGAGTCAACTCTATCTTCTTAAAAGGATAGCTGGTCTAAATCTTAGCTTGACTTTCTAAGGTTTTCTTTATTTCTTCTAAATACTCAAGGCAATTTCACAAGTGTTCTCTTTTGTCTCTACAATATCTCTCTCCAGAAAACCAGCCTTGGTGCCTGTTTGGTGCGCAGAAATTCTCACACAAGATGAGGTAAGTGTTCTCCTACAAACCTTGGTGTGCACAAAGGGGGGCTCCAGAGCTACACTGACTTCAGTGGTAGATCTGTCCTAACAGCTTGGAATGAACCTTCTTCAAGGTGCCTGTTATCTGTAAAGCTCCTCATATTTTGGGTCACTCAGTTCAACTTAACTTGATGTGGCATAGATTTCAAATCAACCAAGCTTCAGTTAATTTCTACAGTGTTTGGGGACCACTTATAAAACAAAGGCCTCTTGTGAATAATGTTTTATTGACAGAAAATTATCGGCAGAGCCACATTCAGCAACCTGGAGATGACAGCTAGGAGGTGTTAACAATCCCTGCTCTATAATGAATAGAATAGTGACTATTACTGAAAAAGTAAGAGACTTTTCTTTCCCACCACAAGACTGTCTTCAATGTCACTGTTGACTCTAACTCTAGATGAAGTTTAAGTTAGAAACAGGTAAGAATACAATTGGGACAGGGAGGCCTGGCATGCTGCAATTCATGGGGTCNAAACAGAATGCATGACAACTGTGAATAAAATGAAGAATTGGCTTTAAATTTCAATTTATTCATTCCCAGTGTTTACTCAGAAAGTACTTACAGAGCACAGTAAAGCATTAAAAGTTTCAGAGGGATTAACAGCCTCCTTGAAATGTCAGGGGCTGCATGGAAATGACCTAAATATTTCCTGAAAACTCCCATCAAACTTCAGCACGTCACTTCTTTTACCTTTACGTCTTTTCTTAGAGAAGTATGTGACGTGTACTTTCTCCCACACTTCTGTATCTCTTTATTGTGGCAGATGGACATTTCCACTAAATTCCTAATTTTACCCCTTACTGGTTTTATTAAATACCAGCCAACTCACTCACAGACAAATAATTGTTTTTAGTAATGAACTCTGGTTTTCATTCATTAGCATGGCTATAAGCGAATTTGTAAATGTTTTAGGTCTAGCACATTAACTTTTCATTTGAAGACTCAGCTGGTGAGTATGATGCAGAGCCCATGAAAGAACCAAGTGCATCCTTGAGACTCCAGTTCAGTTCAGTTCAGTCGCTCAGTCGTGTCCGACTCTTTGCGATCCCATGAATCGCAGCACGCCAGGCCTCCCTGTTCATCACCATCTTCCGGAGTTCACTCAGACTCACGTTCATCGAGTCTGTGATGCCATCCAGCCATCTCATCCTCCGTCGTCCCCTTCTCCTCCTGCCTCCAATCCCTCCCAGCATCAGAGTCTTTTCCAATGAGTCAACTCTATCTTCTTAAAAGGATAGCTGGTCTAAATCTTAGCTTGACTTTCTAAGGTTTTCTTTATTTCTTCTAAATACTCAAGGCAATTTCACAAGTGTTCTCTTTTGTCTCTACAATATCTCTCTCCAGAAAACCAGCCTTGGTGCCTGTTTGGTGCGCAGAAATTCTCACACAAGATGAGGTAAGTGTTCTCCTACAAACCTTGGTGTGCACAAAGGGGGGCTCCAGAGCTACACTGACTTCAGTGGTAGATCTGTCCTAACAGCTTGGAATGAACCTTCTTCAAGGTGCCTGTTATCTGTAAAGCTCCTCATATTTTGGGTCACTCAGTTCAACTTAACTTGATGTGGCATAGATTTCAAATCAACCAAGCTTCAGTTAATTTCTACAGTGTTTGGGGACCACTTATAAAACAAAGGCCTCTTGTGAATAATGTTTTATTGACAGAAAATTATCGGCAGAGCCACATTCAGCAACCTGGAGATGACAGCTAGGAGGTGTTAACAATCCCTGCTCTATAATGAATAGAATAGTGACTATTACTGAAAAAGTAAGAGACTTTTCTTTCCCACCACAAGACTGTCTTCAATGTCACTGTTGACTCTAACTCTAGATGAAGTTTAAGTTAGAAACAGGTAAGAATACAATTGGGACAGGGAGGCCTGGCATGCTGCAATTCATGGGGTCGCAAAGAGTCGGACACAACTGAGCAACTGAACTGAACTGAACTGAAAGAGTCTTAAAGACCACTTTATCTGGCATTCCACCCAATGCTTGAATTTCTTCTATAAACCCCCCCAACTTATGGTCACTCACTCTTAAACATTTCCAATGGTGTAAGGAGCATTTCTCCTTTGAATATCTTTGACAGATGAGGGACTTTCATATGTTTCATTGTCATACAATGAACAGAAATGTCAAACTTCAACCTATTTATTCCAGTTTCAGCTCATGGGCTCCTAGGGAATTAACCTAACCCTTTTTCTACAAAATAGCACTTTTAATAGTTTGCAATACCTTTCCTGTCTCCTTTTCTCCCAGCTAACCAATCCTAGCTCCTCTCACTGAGACAGGCTGGGATCTAGGACCCTTTGCTGCAGTGCATACACCTGAACAAACATCTCCATGAGCAACATGCACCCTGCACACAGCACCACCAACAGGGGGTGGGAAAATCACCTAAGACACCCCTTCAGCCTGACCCCTGAATCGGTCCCTACCCTCACCCTGTATAAGGAACCAGCTGGCCTCCCTCAGTGATCACACAAGGGAATCTATTACTTGTTTTCACTCCCTTCTGCTGCAGCAGGAGCCCCAGTAAAGCCTTGCCTGGATTTCTTATCAGGACTCTAATCAGTAGCTATTGATTAAGGAGGCCAGGAACCCAGATCAGTAACAGACCTTGCTTTTGTTCCCAGTACCCTGTCTTTTTCTCCTAGCTCCTCAGAGGCAGCAGCTGGATTTTTGGTCTTTTTCTAGCTTATTGTTCCTAATTTGCCCCATCTGCGCATGCACACAGTTGCTTTTAGTCTGTTTCTTTGTATTCTGTTGCTTGAGGAGAACTTTGTCCAGGTGCAAGCACTGTAGCAAAGGGTCCTGGGTCTCAGTTGCAGGCTGTCTCATAACCACACTTAATAGGGTATGAATTCAGATTATCATCTCTCCTTGCGGTCATGTCACAGAAAGTGTACATTTCAATATTTATTCATTTCAAAGATATTTATTGAGTGCCTACAGTATACCAAGAACTCTCCCAATATGCCTATGTTGTCTCACGTGAAGCTAAGAACTAAAAATCATGCTACAGGTATGATCAACAGCTCTACTGACAGGAAACAGAAACTTGGCCATTTAGTGTTTTCCTGAATGAGTTTCTTCCAGAACATCGTTTCCCATTAAACTAGAAGCCATACTGCTATTAATATAACTGAAGTGGCAAAAGAATTGTTTTGTTTCTATTTTCAGTTGCTGTATTTAGTCAGGAATAATGATAGTCATTGTGGTAACAATCCCAAAATCTCCATGGCTTAATTCTTTAATGGATTTCTTTTACTCACTTTTCAGATGACATGAGATCACAGGTCAGGAGGCAAGGGCAGAGGGGAGGCTCTGCTGCAGAGGCCTTCATGGACTCAGACTTTGGCATCTGTGACCATAACAGAGAAGAACAAACATGACTCTAGGTTTGGATCTATCCACCTTTAGCTCTAATTCTTGAGCTCTGTGGTCTGTACTCAATCATGCTGAGCCTGCACCTTTTTAAAAAATGTTGCCTGGAACCTGAAATATACAGCCTATTCTCAAGCCCATTCTCAAGACTCTGACCTTTCAAGGTATAACGTTTTCCATTCATATAGAGACAGCAAGTTGCAGAAATAGAGAATAACATTTCTCTTATTGGAAGTTTACAGGATTATTGTGACCAGACCTATGTGAACAGCTGTAAGAACAAAGGATTCCTACACCAGTAAGTTTGAAACAACCAGCAACAACCCTTCCCTGTTTATTTAGTATAAAATAACCTTGAATTTTAACTCAGGTAAGATAGTCTTTGGGACACTAGTCCACCATCTTCTCGGTCTGCAGGCTTTCTGAATAACTTCACTATTCCTTGTCCCAATATTTTGCCTCTCAGTTTATTGGCCTGTCTTCTGGTAAGCATTGTGGGCTTGGGCTTGGTAACTAGGGCTTCAGAGGATCCTACTGGATGAGCCTTAAGTCAAAGGAAAACTGTGGAAAATCACATCTTTGCCTCATTTTCCACTGGTAAAGGAAAGGAAGTTGGGGAATGTAGTCTAGATGGATACCCAGAAAGAAGAGAGAAACTGAATTTTGTTGATTACAGCAGTGTCAACACAGCCTTTTTGGCAGCTGTCACTCATCATGGCCTTACCGAGAATTCACTGTCATTTAAACCCTAAATCTCTTGCAAAAAGCCACAAGAATTGTACTGTCCTAAGTTTGTACAGTGGTTTTATTAGACGTAAAGTAGATATGTTTGTTAAATTTTTGTCGGATTCAATTCAGAACATTTATTCTGCTTGGTTTATAGTCTTTATTGTCACAGGTCATATTTACTATCACTTTTATGTTCATATCATCTTATGATCTACACATTTCACAAATGGTTCTTATATCCTTATTAAAGACTTTAATTGAAAAATTAAACAGCTTGGGGCAGAGGGTAGAGTATTAAGGAATAGTATTGGAAACTCCCTTGGAAGGTAAAAGAAATGAGCATCCTTTGTATTGATCATCTTCCCAGTGATGAAGCCATATATATAGTCATTCTGTTAAAATGAACATCTCTTCTTTATTCCCTTATTTGAAGTCCATCATTCATTTATTGAATAAACAATTATCTATTCATCTTTACTGTAGGCCAAGTATTGGGTTAGCCGAAATGTTAATTTTCCATAACCTTGTACAGAAAATCCCAAGAGAACTTTTTGGCCAACCCAATACCTTGCTAAGCTTCTGATATATTTAACACTATAAATACTTTAATACTATATAAATACTCTAATACTATAAGGTAGTTATGCTCATCCTACAGATAAAGGAACTTAACTTTAGTGAGATAAATAAGTCTACTCAAGCCATGTAGTTTGGAGTCAGAGTTGAAACCCAGACTTGCCTCCAAATTCTCCTTTGACATGTACTTTACTACCTGTCTAGAGAAGGCAATGGCATCCCACTCCAGTACTCTTCCCTAGAAAGTCCCCTGGACGGAGGAGCCTGGTAGGCTGCAGTCCATGGGGTCACCAAGAGTCGGACACAACTGAGTGACTTCACTTTCACTTTTCACTTTCACGTGTTAGAGAAGAAAATGGCAACCCACTCCAGTGTTCTTGCCTAGAGAAACCCAGGGACGGTGGAGCCTGGTAGGCTGCCGTTTATGGGGTCGCACAGAGTCGGACACGACTGAAGCGACTTAGCAGCAGCAGTTACTACCTGTTATACTTCAGTGGGTCCTTCTCTGCTTTCCTCCCGCTCGCAACCTTATGGTGATGGTTTCCGGAAGAGAGGGAGAACCTCAACAGCACCCATCACCGTTACTCTCTAGGAACCATTGTTATGTTCACTATCACATTATTTCCCCAAGATCCAATGTCAAATAACCAAACCATAGAATTTTCTATATCCAGTAGATCTTATTTCTGGCCTTGCCTGTAGATATATTTTGACTCTGTTGGCTACTCTTGCTCTTTTAAATACCCTCTTTTCTCAGCTCCAATGATACTACTGTCTCCTGATTTCCTTCTCTCTCTAGCCATTCCTTCTTTGTCTTCTCCTCTATTTAGCACAAATGTTGTTGGCACTTAAAGCTGGAATCCAGGCCCCCATCTTCTTTCTAGGCCTGTGGTTATGTCACCATATATATGCAGATAAGTCCAAATGTGCTTATGCCATTTTGGACTTTCCTCTGAGCTCCAGACCCAAATATCCAGTTACTTCTTTGACTCACCACATTCAACAGTCCCAAAAAGAGATATGAGCTTCCCTGGTGAACCTGGTTTTCTTCCTAGAGTCTCTTAGCTCACTGAAAAGTATACCTAAGTACACCAGAATCTGAGAATCCCCCCTCTGCATATCCACGCTGTCATTTTTGTCTCATTAATATCTTTACATTAATTCGTTCTCTCCATCTCTGCCACTTCCACCCCAATCCAGCCCCTCTATGCTCACTCCTGAAATAACAGTGTGCTGACTGATCCACCCACATCCATCCTCCACATTGCAACCAAAGTGATCTCACTACAACTTAAATCTGTTTACAGCTTCTTCTGCTTTAAACTCCTCAGTGGTTCCCCATTGTTTCTTGACCCCTCACCATCGTTTCTCAGCCTCCCTTAAATACCATGCTCCCTTCTTTCACAGGACATTTGTACAAATCGTTCTTCTGCCTGAAGTGCTCTTTCCCAAGACCATCCCACCCATATCACTGGTATGATTTATTTACCAGAAATAAATCTTATTCCTGCCTTACCTCAGGGCAGCCTCTTTCAAACTAAGTCAATCTTTCTGTCATATGCTCACACCTGCATACCTTTTTTCCTTTCTTTTATCAGGGTAGTCATTTTACATTTCTTCTGGTGATTCTTTGGTTAATGACATATTTCCCCACCAGACTGTAAGCTCCATAGCGGCAAGGTTGATGTCTCCTTGTACCTCCGTTGTATTCCCATTGCCTAATAGAGTGCCTAGCACATTTCTGTCGAATAAATGAATGACCCAATGCATGCTCCAACTCTAATCATTCGATTTCAAGGATAATCATTTGTTTGTTCTGATTTAATGAAAATTAAAATATATACTTCATTATTAAATCTTGTCTTCACAAGGAGCCAACATTTCAACTAACCACTAGCCACATATTCATCCATGTGCATGAAATATGCCATATTAGTGCATAGCACATGGTGCAACATAAACTTCAATGCTGGAATGTTTTCCAATCATGAGCTATTAATAATTTAACAAAATTAATTCAAAACACTTCACTCAACAGTGAAACAGAGATGAGGAGGAAATGATGCGTGTGCTGGTCTTGCAGGGTTGAATTAAATATGGCAAAACAAGTAAAAGGAAAAAGCCACTGACTTGTTTAAAGTGAACATCCCTGTTTAGAATTTAAGACAATTTTTATGTTCTTTTAAAGATATTAAAGAATAAACATCAGAGTCACAAATAAAACTCTTTGCTTACACAGGTGAATGATTTAACATGGTAATAGTCATTTGTCAGGCCTCAGAAAAGGAAACAAAATTGGAAGGGTTTTTTTTTTTTTTTTCCTTCAGCATGAAGCAGTAATCAAGTCAAAGAAAAGCTTTCAGTAATTATTATTATTAGGAGTAATCATTAGGAGTAAAAAGTGAGACAGACNCAGGCCTCAGAAAAGGAAACAAAATTGGAAGGGTTTTTTTTTTTTTTTTCCTTCAGCATGAAGCAGTAATCAAGTCAAAGAAAAGCTTTCAGTAATTATTATTATTAGGAGTAATCATTAGGAGTAAAAAGTGAGACAGACAATCCACAGAGCATAGAATTAGCTCCTACCCAAAAGATCCTACAATTTTCACTAGAACAGCGGGGGGAATCAGGATACTTTTATTAGAAAAACAGGTGAGCCAGGAATGGAGCAAAATTTCCCACTTGAAATTTTACTTTGGATAGGGCAACCAGCTGAATTCTCTGCCCCAGACACCAAGCCTGAAAAGGGGGAAGATGGTGGATATGCTGCCATAATCATTATCCAGAAGATCAGAAAGGTAAGGGGAAAATAGGTATGCTACCATCAAAACATAACCCTGGTCAACAAGAAACATTGGGATGTAGACCAGTGATCCCCAAACTTTAAAGCAACGCTGTCACATGAGAGCCTGTTAAAATCCAATGACTGGGACCCACCCCCAGAATTTCCTAGTGGGTATGTTTAGGGTTGAAATGGAATCCCCATAAAACTGAGTTTCTCTGCTGAGTTTATGATCCAAAACTTTATTCTCTTTCCTCTCTTGAATCTGTTCCTCTCAAGACTGAAGTGTATCAAAGAAAGGGGTGGGGATTGAAACCACATATAAACCCCTGTGTCCCTGTCTTCTGGAGTAAAACATTTTTGCTTTCATCTTTCAGGGCTCCCTTGAATCTCAAAAGGCTGACTCAAGAGTTAGTGATGAGTATAGTGATTTTGCTCATGTTGTAATGCTGCAAAATAAATGTTTTTGCACATGTATTTTTTAAGAAGAGTTAATGATTAGGAAATGTGAAGATGTAGGAACAAAGAATAGTTGTTGGACTGAAAAACTGGTAACAGTTTATTCTGTAAATCCATTACATTGCAGAATCACCAAACTCTCAGTTCCTTGAAAGATATAAAGGTCTAACACATATTCCTAAGTTGTTTTTACAGGAAGCAGACCTCTGCCAGATGAAAACTGCTGACTGCAAGCACATAGACCCTAGCCCAGCTGAAACCAGAAAGCTGATGATGCTTGAAACTTCACCTTGATGCCAACCAATCTGAGAATTGTGCTCGAGCTGATCACTCATCCTGTAGCCCTCTCCCTCACACTGCTTTTAAAACCCCTTCCCTGAAAGCCATCAGGGAATTTGGGCCTTTTGAGCATGAGCTGTCTTGTTCTCCTTGCTTGGCACCCTGTAGTGTATGCTGTACTTCCCTTCACCACAACCTGGTGTCAGTAGATACTGTGAAAGGGGAATAAATATCTCCATATTACAATGAGAAAACTGAGGCTAGAGCCTTAGGTGACTGGCCAGCTCAATGAGTAGAAAGTTCAGCCTAATTCTAAATCCCAGTCATCTTAATTGCTACAGTCTTCCCAGCATTGGACCCAAATTTAAGAACCTCTCTTCAAACTAAAGAGAAAGTGAAAGTGAAGTCACTCAGTTGTGTCCGATTCTTTGCGACCCCATGGAGTGTAGCCTACCAGGCTCCTCTGTCGATGGGATTTTCCAGGCAATAGTACTGGAGTGGATTGCCATTTCCTTCTCCAGGGAGTCTTCCCAAACCAGGGATTGAACCCGGATCTCCCATATTGTAGACACGCTTTACAGTCTGAGCTACCAAGGAAGTCCTCTTCAAGCTAGGGCACTATCAATTCCAAATAAGCCATCATTGACCTTCACCTAGGACAAGGCAATGACAACCCACTCCATTACTCTTGCCTGGAAAACCCCATGGGCAGAGGAGCCTTGTAGGCTGCAGTCCATGAGGTCGCCAAGAGTCGGATACGACTGAGTGACTTCACTTTCACTTTTCACTTTCACACATTGGAGACGGAAATGGCAACCCACTCCAGTGTTCTTGCCTGGAGAATCCCAGGGACGGCGGAGCCTGGTGGGCTGCCATCTATGGGGTCGCACAGAGTTGGACACGACTGAAGCGACTTAGCAGCAGCAGCAGCAGATCTTCACCCAATCCCCCCACCAAAAAATTCACTAAATTGACTTTCAAAGTCTGTAGCAGCAGTAAGCCCACTGCTGCTGCTGCTGCTGCTGCTGCTGCTGCTGAGTTGCATCAGTCGTGTCCAACTCTGTGCGACCCCATAGATGGCAGCCCACCAGGCTCCGCCGTCCCTGGGATTCTCCAGGCAAGAACACTGGAGTGGGTTGCCATTTCCGTCTCCAATGTGTGAAAGTGAAAAGTGAAAGTGAAGTCACTCAGTCGTATCCGACTCTTGGCGACCTCATGGACTGCAGCCTACAAGGCTCCTCTGCCCATGGGGTTTTCCAGGCAAGAGTAATGGAGTGGGTTGTCATTGCCTTGTCCTAGGTGAAGGTCAATGATGGCTTATTTGGAATTGATAGTGCCCTAGCTTGAAGAGGACTTCCTTGGTAGCTCAGACTGTAAAGCGTGTCTACAATATGGGAGATCCGGGTTCAATCCCTGGTTTGGGAAGACTCCCTGGAGAAGGAAATGGCAATCCACTCCAGTACTATTGCCTGGAAAATCCCATCGACAGAGGAGCCTGGTAGGCTACACTCCATGGGGTCGCAAAGAATCGGACACAACTGAGTGACTTCACTTTCACTTTCTCTTTAGTTTGAAGAGAGGTTCTTAAATTTGGGTCCAATGCTGGGAAGACTGTAGCAATTAAGATGACTGGGATTTAGAATTAGGCTGAACTTTCTACTCATTGAGCTGGCCAGTCACCTAAGGCTCTAGCCTCAGTTTTCTCATTGTAATATGGAGATATTTATTCCCCTTTCACAGTATCTACTGACACCAGGTTGTGGTGAAGGGAAGTACAGCATACACTACAGGGTGCCAAGCAAGGAGAACAAGACAGCTCATGCTCAAAAGGCCCAAATTCCCTGATGGCTTTCAGGGAAGGGGTTTTAAAAGCAGTGTGAGGGAGAGGGCTACAGGATGAGTGATCAGCTCGAGCACAATTCTCAGATTGGTTGGCATCAAGGTGAAGTTTCAAGCATCATCAGCTTTCTGGTTTCAGCTGGGCTAGGGTCTATGTGCTTGCAGTCAGCAGTTTTCATCTGGCAGAGGTCTGCTTCCTGTAAAAACAACTTAGGAATATGTGTTAGACCTTTATATCTTTCAAGGAACTGAGAGTTTGGTGATTCTGCAATGTAATGGATTTACAGAATAAACTGTTACCAGTTTTTCAGTCCAACAACTATTCTTTGTTCCTACATCTTCACATTTCCTAATCATTAACTCTTCTTAAAAAATACATGTGCAAAAACATTTATTTTGCAGCATTACAACATGAGCAAAATCACTATACTCATCACTAACTCTTGAGTCAGCCTTTTGAGATTCAAGGGAGCCCTGAAAGATGAAAGCAAAAATGTTTTACTCCAGAAGACAGGGACACAGGGGTTTATATGTGGTTTCAATCCCCACCCCTTTCTTTGATACACTTCAGTCTTGAGAGGAACAGATTCAAGAGAGGAAAGAGAATAAAGTTTTGGATCATAAACTCAGCAGAGAAACTCAGTTTTATGGGGATTCCATTTCAACCCTAAACATACCCACTAGGAAATTCTGGGGGTGGGTCCCAGTCATTGGATTTTAACAGGCTCTCATGTGACAGCGTTGCTTTAAAGTTTGGGGATCACTGGCCTACATCCCAATGTTTCTTGTTGACCAGGGTTATGTTTTGATGGTAGCATACCTATTTTCCCCTTACCTTTCTGATCTTCTGGATAATGATTATGGCAGCATATCCACCATCTTCCCCCTTTTCAGGCTTGGTGTCTGGGGCAGAGAATTCAGCTGGTTGCCCTATCCAAAGTAAAATTTCAAGTGGGAAATTTTGCTCCATTCCTGGCTCACCTGTTTTTCTAATAAAAGTATCCTGATTCCCCCCGCTGTTCTAGTGAAAATTGTAGGATCTTTTGGGTAGGAGCTAATTCTATGCTCTGTGGATTGTCTGTCTCACTTTTTACTCCTAATGATTACTCCTAATAATAATAATTACTGAAAGCTTTTCTTTGACTTGATTACTGCTTCATGCTGAAGGAAAAAAAAAAAAAAAACCCTTCCAATTTTGTTTCCTTTTCTGAGGCCTGACAAATGACTATTACCATGTTAAATCATTCACCTGTGTAAGCAAAGAGTTTTATTTGTGACTCTGATGTTTATTCTTTAATATCTTTAAAAGAACATAAAAATTGTCTTAAATTCTAAACAGGGATGTTCACTTTAAACAAGTCAGTGGCTTTTTCCTTTTACTTGTTTTGCCATATTTAATTCAACCCTGCAAGACCAGCACACGCATCATTTCCTCCTCATCTCTGTTTCACTGTTGAGTGAAGTGTTTTGAATTAATTTTGTTAAATTATTAATAGCTCATGATTGGAAAACATTCCAGCATTGAAGTTTATGTTGCACCATGTGCTATGCACTAATATGGCATATTTCATGCACATGGATGAATATGTGGCTAGTGGTTAGTTGAAATGTTGGCTCCTTGTGAAGACAAGATTTAATAATGAAGTATATATTTTAATTTTCATTAAATCAGAACAAACAAATGATTATCCTTGAAATCGAATGATTAGAGTTGGAGCATGCATTGGGTCATTCATTTATTCGACAGAAATGTGCTAGGCACTCTATTAGGCAATGGGAATACAACGGAGGTACAAGGAGACATCAACCTTGCCGCTATGGAGCTTACAGTCTGGTGGGGAAATATGTCATTAACCAAAGAATCACCAGAAGAAATGTAAAATGACTACCCTGATAAAAGAAAGGAAAAAAGGTATGCAGGTGTGAGCATATGACAGAAAGATTGACTTAGTTTGAAAGAGGCTGCCCTGAGGTAAGGCAGGAATAAGATTTATTTCTGGTAAATAACTCATACCAGTGATATGGGTGGGATGGTCTTGGGAAAGAGCACTTCAGGCAGAAGAACGATTTGTACAAATGTCCTGTGAAAGAAGGGAGCATGGTATTTAAGGGAGGCTGAGAAACGATGGTGAGGGGTCAAGAAACAATGGGGAACCACTGAGGAGTTTAAAGCAGAAGAAGCTGTAAACAGATTTAAGTTGTAGTGAGATCACTTTGGTTGCAATGTGGAGGATGGATGTGGGTGGATCAGTCAGCACACTGTTATTTCAGGAGTGAGCATAGAGGGGCTGGATTGGGGTGGAAGTGGCAGAGATGGAGAGAACGAATTAATGTAAAGATATTAATGAGACAAAAATGACAGCGTGGATATGCAGAGGGGGGATTCTCAGATTCTGGTGTACTTAGGTATACTTTTCAGTGAGCTAAGAGACTCTAGGAAGAAAACCAGGTTCACCAGGGAAGCTCATATCTCTTTTTGGGACTGTTGAATGTGGTGAGTCAAAGAAGTAACTGGATATTTGGGTCTGGAGCTCAGAGGAAAGTCCAAAATGGCATAAGCACATTTGGACTTATCTGCATATATATGGTGACATAACCACAGGCCTAGAAAGAAGATGGGGGCCTGGATTCCAGCTTTAAGTGCCAACAACATTNAAAAAAAAAAAAAAAAAAAAACTGGCGAGGAGGCCATGATAAGCAAATTAACATTAGCACTGATTCTAGGCTTGCAACAAAACAGGTTTTTGAAATGGGTATGTTTAGTTGTTTACACCTGAAGTTACAGCAAAACAACAGCATTTCACCAAGAAGAGGCTCTAATTAAAGACTGATATTTTCCAAATGCTTAATTATAATGGCTTACAGTTTTGCCTAAGGGCTTCTCTAGGAGCTAATTTGCTGGAATATTACCATTTACACTTTTTCGTTTGTTGAAGATCGTGCTTCCTTGCAAACTGTCTTTTTTTAGTTTGTTGTAACTTCCTCTGGCACTCTTTCTGGGAATGTTTCCTACCCCCTGTATAGGAAAGACTAGCAAGAAATTTGGCAAATGAAGTTTCATTTTGGGTAGAATTCTTTCCCCTCCCGCATGGCTTAAATGTGTTGATATCTGTTTTTGTACTGCAGCTGCAAAGAAAAATGGATTTTGGCAATGTGAATGCATGCTTATTTCTTATTCTCCTAGCGCCCTGGCTTCTAGCAGCATATCCCCAAGCAAGCATTTCTGGAGCCACAGTGAACACAGAAAAGCAGCACCCAATGAGCACTGAAATATTAACTAATGATGAGTTGCCCTGAGTCAGCAGGTGCCTGGGCACTGGGACTAGATCATTTTTGCAAGTACGCCCACCGGGCAATCTCCCAGGACACGAGCAGCTCCAGTCAGTGGGACACGCAGTTACCCTATTCCCTCCTCCCCTACAACTCTTCCACCGCTCTCCCAGAGAGAAACAGAGTCCATCATTTCCCTGGGACCTTGGAAAAGACTTATGTACCCTCAGGAGGTGGGCTCCACAACTACAGTCCTTTATATTTCCTGCCTGCAAGATCTTTCAGCACAGAGATCACTGTGTATAGGAGCTGATGAGAAGTAAGGACTAATATGTGAACTGTCACTCAGCATGAGGTCAGGTCCTAGAACTTTGTCCTGGGCAGGATAGACCAAGAGGTGAAAAGGGAGGCCAGCGTAGGAAGAGCAGGGCGTGTGCTCTAGTCCCAAGTACTAAAGTGTCCCTCTACAATGCTCTGCCCTAGAAGGTTCTATCTAGTTGCTATGAAACAATTCATAGAAATGGCTGAGATTCTGTCAATAAAACACAAATAATTAGTGATATCCTTGAAGAAGATTAGGATGTGTTATGGTACTATTATTAAACACTGCCTTACTGATGTGTGCTTGCAACTACTCTGAAACTTCTCAAAGTTCAATCCCTTCATCAAAATCAAGGTATGCATATCCAAAGGCAAACCAGGAGACAGTGTTTAGGAAGCTCTTGGTCCCATGAAAATTAAAATTCTACCAACTAATACTGAGAAAAGTGTATCAAAAACTGAGCAAGCTTTGATCCTTTCCTTTGAGCTCCAGTAATTCTTTAAAACTCTTTCACACTTAAAGGTGCCATATCTACTCTAGGCCTAGGCTATGACCTAATGATTGGAATTAGCAAGCTCCCTCTAGGCATGGTTAAGAGACTCAAACAGAAAAATGTCTAGTCAGATGCAATTATGCTTCTGCCCATAAGAACATTAAATATCCTATTGAAACCTTTAGAAAAATGTCTTACAAGCAAGTATTAATAGGTGGATTTTAAATAAAAATGCTAATGAATTTAGAACCAGACAGATCTTGGTTTAAATAGAGATTTTCAGTCTTGGGTAAGTAGCTGGAGCCTTAGTTTCCTCATCTATGAGTTGAGAATAGTGGTCCTATTCTTCCCTCAAAGGACCACTAGGAGGATCAAATGAGATTATGTTTATAATGTTTGGCATAGTGATTGGTGCTAACAAATAGATACTATATATAGTAGTTATATGATAACAATTATTACTATAATTATTGACATTCAATTAAATTCCAAGATCTCCACCATGACTATGTCTTACATTATAAGATTCTTCTCTGTAGTCATCCTACCTGTGCTAGGCAGGATTATAGCCATGAAGAAGATTTCACACCCCAATCCCCAATCCCCAGTCCAAGACTGTGAATCTGATGAGATAGCACACTCATGAATATGTTACAGTGAATATGTTTAAGGGACTAATCAATTGACTTTAAAATAGAGTATCATAGATTATCCAGGTGAGTCCAATAAAATCCCATGTCCCCTTAAAAGCAGAGCCAGGCAGGCAAGGCAGAGAACTGGATTTAACCTGCTGTTGTTGGCTTGAAGATGTAAGGAGCCACGTGGATAGTGAAAAAGAAGTGAATTCTGCCCAGCCACCGCTGAGACTCCTTGAGCCTCAGATGAGAACTGACTACTTCCTGACTGAAAGCTTGATTTCAGCCTTGTGAGAACCTGAGCAGAGAACCCAGCTGTGCCTAGACTTCTGCTCCATGGAAACTATGAGATGATAAATGGACGCGTTCTAGGCCTCTAAGTTTGTGACCATTGGTTATGACAGCAATAGAAAGCTATCAGAGCTGCCCACTCCTTACTGTAACAGGCAGCTTTTGAATGTGCTCTGCTCTTTACACTTCAGGGTCTTTGCACAGACTGGTTCCTGCTCCTACAATCTCTTTCTTCAGTCCCTCACCCAGCTAACACCTTTTGTTCATATTTTGTGGCAGGTCAAGTTTCACTTCTTCACAGAAGCAGTCTTTGAATTTCTTATCTCAAGTGCCCCCGTCCTCATTTCAACTTTTTTTCGAGACACTATTGGTCTCTTCCTCAGTCTCCGACAGAGCTTGTGATTCTTTTCTTTGTCTTTCTTATTGTTGTTGTTGTTGTTGTTTTCCATGCATGCGTGTGTCACTTCAGTTGTGTTTGACTCTTTACAACTCTATAGACTGTAACCCACTAGGCTCCTCTGTCCATGAAATTCTCCAAGCAAGAACTACTGGAGTGGGTTGCCATGCCCTCCTCCAGGGGATCTTCCTGACCCAGAGATCAAACTCTTGTTTTTCCGTACTTGACTATAAATATGCACATACCATGACTCAATAGATAATTTGTTGAATGAACACAGGTTAATACTTTACCTCACTTGATCTTTATGAATCATGTCTACTTCCATAAGGAAGTAGCATTATTTCCATTTCCATGAGTACTATTATTTTTCCCATTTTACAGATGAGGAGCTTGAAAAGTAAAGTGACTGAGTAACATTCCCAAGGTCATAGAGCCTCTAAGTGATTGGGCCTAAGCATGAACCCAAAGTTAATGCTCTCAATCTCTGAACTTTTATGACACTCTGATGTAAGTTCTTGTTGTTGTCTAGTCACTAAGTCATGCCTGACTCTCTTGCAACCCCATGGACTGTAGTCCAGCAAGCTCTTCTGTCCATGGGATTTCCCAGGCAAGAATATTGGAGTGGGTTGCCATTTCCCCCTCCAGGGGATCTTCCTGACCCAGGGATCAAACTCATGTCTCTTGTGTCTCCTTCATTGGCAGGTGGATTCTTTACCACTGAGCCACCAGGGAAGCCTGATGTAAGTTCTGCAGGTAGGAAAATATTACATCAGAACAAGATAACAGATTTTATTCCTCCAAATTCAGATATTTGGGTAGGTTTAAGATGTAACACGGAGAAGGCGATGGCACCTGACTCCAGTACTCTTGCCTGGAAAATCCCATGGACAGAGGAGCCTGGTAGGCTGTGGTTCATGGGGTCATGAAGAGTCAGAAATGACTGAGCGACTTCCCTTTCACTTTTCACTTTCATGCATTGGAGAAGGAAATGGCAACCCACTCCAGTGTTCTTGCCTGGAGAATCCCAGGGACCAGGGAGCCTGGTGGGCTGCCATCTATGGGGTCACACAGAGTTGGACACGACTGAAGTGACTTAGCAGCAAGATGTAACACATCCTTATATCCAAAACTTCGTGCCACAGCAGTTGAGGTCTACTTCCAAGTCAGATTACATTCTCAGTTACGGAAGATTAGGATTTCAATATATGAATTTGGGAGTCACAATTTCACCCCTAACAATCTTCAGGCTGCTGCTGCTGCTGTTGCTAAGTCACTTCAGTCGTGTCTGACTGTGCGACCTCATAGATGGCAGCCCACCAGGCTCCCCCATCCCTGGGATTCTCCAGGCAAGAACACTGGAGTGGGCTGCCATTTCCTTCTTCAATGCGTGTAAGTGAAAAGTAAAAGTGAAGTCGCTCAGTCATGTCTGACTCTTTGCAACTCCATGGACTGCAGCCTACCAGGCTACTCCGTCCATGGGATTATGCTACAGTATGTGATTTTGACGCTTATGTCCATGAAGGTCTTGCTCCTCTGTTTGCTGATATGTGGCTCCTCGTTACCTGGGTAGACCAGAGCAGCTGGGGTCAGAGGCCGCCTCTGCTGCTGTGGTAGCTGTGACAGGAGGGAGCAATTAGAGAAAGGACTTGTTTGTGAAAGCCAAACTCTGTGGCCTTATGACTTGCTCTCCTACTTCCTGCTTCCTCCTTGCTCTCTGCTCAGGCTCTTGGGTAGTCATTTACAGGAAAGCATGTGATAGGCATGTATCACTGTGAAAGTGTGGTCCACATCTTGGTCATTTGATTTTGCAAATGAGAGTTTTACAAAAGCATCTGCAGAAATTTGCTTGATTCCTTTCTTGACAGTTCTAACTGGGAGACAAAAATAGAAACATGTATAGCAACCACCCCAATTAATGGCCCCAGATTATTAAAACACTAAAATACCCACTCCTGACTCTGCAGCCAGTCACGACTTATATATGTTTTATTGTATAGCAAGGGATCACTGCACAGCTTGAAGTGTGACTCTGAGGTCACTGAATATGGGGAATTCTCCAACTGTTTCACAGCTACCACTGGGTATGTGTGCAGAGACTGCATATTTGTAGAGGAAAGAAACCTGTGATTTTAAATTAGCCAATCAAAATTTTCCAATAATAGAAAAATGTGAGATGAGACATATGAAATATGCTTTAGGGTATCTACCAGATATTGGATATACTGGGACTGTAACAAAGGACCTCTGGCTTTTAGGAAAATATGCGTTGTGTTTCTTGAGCTGTTTGTTCCCACTTGTCTCAGGCTTCCCTATAGTCCATGGCTACCAAAAGAAAGCAAGAGGAACAAAACATTCTAATATCTGAAACATGCTCCTGGTTATGGAGTCCTGGCATTCTGATTCATGTGTTCCAAAGTAATTATTCAGAAAACAAAGATCGTGGCATCTAGTCCCATCACTTCATGGGAAATAGATGGGGAAACAGTGGAAACAGTGTCAGACTTTATTTTGGGGGGCTCCAGAATCACTGCAGATGGTGACTGCAGCCATGAAATTAAAAGACGTTTGCTCCTTGGAAGAAAAGTTATGACCAACCCAGATAGCATATTCAAGAGCAGAGACATTACTTTGCCGACTAAGGTCCGTCTAGTCAAGGCTATGGTTTTTCCTGTGGTCATGTATGGATGTGAGAGTCGGACTGTGAAGATGGCTGAATGCTGAAGAATTGATGCTTTTGAAGTGTGGTGTTGGAGAAGACTCTTGAGAGTTCTTTGGACTGCAAGGAGATCCAACCAGACCATTCTGAAGGAGATCAACCCTGGGATTTCTTTGGAAGGAATGATGCTAAAGCTGAAATTCCAGTACTTTGGCCACCTCATGAGAAGAGTTGACTCATTGGAAAAAAATCTCTGATGCTGGGCGGGATTGGGGGCAGGAGGAGAAGGGGACGACCTAGGATGAGATGGCTGGATGGCATCGCGGACTCGATGGACGTGAGTCTGAGTGAACTCTAGGAGATGGTGATGAACAGGGAGGCCTGGCGTGCTGCGATTCATGGGGTCATAGAGAGTCGGAAACAACTGAGCGACTGAACTGAATTGAACTGAAAGTAATAATTAGATATTTAAAACTGAGATGGCTTGGACACTGGCAAAGAGAACAGACTCTGCACTTTGTAATATAGGCAGTCATTAACCCATAGTGTCTAGTGGTGGAGGAGGTCTGAGGGGTCCTGAAGAAGGATAAGCATGGCCAGGGTAATAAGGAGTACTCCAGGGACACAGGATCATATTTACCAACTGATCAACTGTATCAGGGTGAGCAGGTAAAGATCAACACTGGGTAAATTTATACCCCAAAACTTGCCTTGAATGTAACTCTTTGTAGACACGCCACCATAAAGGACGTTGTTGTTATTCAGTCACTAAGTCATGTCCAACTCTCTGTGACCCCATGGACTTCAGCATGCNGCCACAATAAATGACAGAAACTAAAAGGATATAACGGGGCAGAAGAGATTAAGTAGAGGTGGCAAAAAAACACAGAAGTATACAAAAAAGATCTTAATGACCAGGATAACTGCAAAGGTGGGGTCACTCACCAACAGCCTGACATGCAGGTGTGTGAAAGCAAGTGGGCCTTAGGTAGTATTATACCAAACAAAGTTAAATGAGGTGATGGAATTCCAGCTGAGCTATATCACATCCTAAAAGATGTTGCTGTTAAAATGCTACACTCAAAATGCCAGCAAATTTGGACAACTCAGCAATGGCCACATGACTGGAAAAGGTCAGTTTTCATTGCAATCCCAAAGAAAGGCTATGCCAAAGAGTGGTTAAACTACTGCACAGTTGCACTCATTTCACATGCTAGCAAGGTAATGCTCAAAATCCTTCAAGCTAGGTTTCAACATTACATGAACCAAAAACTTCCAGATGCACATGCTGGATTCAGAAAAGACAGAGGAACCAGAGATCAAATTGCCATAATCTTTTGAATCATAGAAAAAAGCAAGGGAATGCCAGAAAAACATCTACTTCTGCTTCATTGACTAAGACTATGTGGATTCACCAAATGTTATTAAACTTTTTTTAAAAGATGGGAATACCAAAACCCCTTACTTGTCTCATGAGAAACCTATATGGAGGTCAAGAAGATGCAGTTAGAACTAGACATGTGATAATGGACTTGTTCCAAATGGGAAGAGAGTACATCGAGTTGTATATTGTCAACCTGCTTATTTAGCTTCTATGTAGAGTACATTCTGTGAAATGCCAGACTGGATGACTCACAAGCTGTGATCAAAATTGTGGGGAGAAATATCAACAATCTCAGACATGCAGGTGATATCACTCTAATGGCAGAAAATGAAGAGTAACTAGAGAGTCTCTTGATGAGGGTGAAAGAGGAGAGTGAAAAGGCTGGCTTAAAACTCAACATTCAAAAAGCCAGCATCATGGGATCCCATCACTTCATGGCAAGTAGAAGAAGAAAAAGTGGAAATGGGGCAGATTTTATTTTCTTGGACTCCAAAATCATTGCAGATGGTGACTGATGTCATGAAATTAAAAGACTTGCTTCTTGGAAGAAAAGCTATGTCAAACCTAGACAGTCAAACCTAAACAGCAGAAATGTCCATATAGTCAAAACTATGGTTTCTCCAGTAGTCATGTATTGAAGTGCGAGTTGAACCATGAAGAAGGCTGAGCACCAAAGAATTAATGCTTTTGAATCATGGTGCTGGATAAGACTCTTGAGAGTGCCTTGGACAGCAAGGCAGTCAAACCAATGAATCTTAAAGGAAATCAGCCCTGAAGATTCATTGGAAGGATCAATGCTGAAACTGGAGTTCTAATACTTTGGCCACCTGAAGCAAAGAGCTGACTCACTGGAAGAGACTCTGATGCTGGGAAACATGACAGTAGGCAGAGATCGGTCTACAGATAATGAGATATTTTGATGGCATTACCAATTCAATGGACATTGTTGTTGTTGTTATTGCTCAGTCACTAAGTTGTGTCCAACACTTTATGACCCCATGAACTACAGCATGTCTGGCTTCCTTATCCTTCATTATCTTCCAGTGTGTTAGTCACTCAGTCATGTCCAACTCTTTGCAACCCCATGAACTGTAGCTTGCCAGGCTCCTCTGTTCATGGGACTTCTCTGGCAAGAATACTGAAGTGGGTTGCCATTTCCTTCTCCAGGGATCTTCCCGAACCAGGGATCAAACCTATGTCTCTTGAGTCTCCTGCATTGCAAGCAGATTCTTTACCGCCTGAGCCATAAGAGAAGTTTGCTCAAACTCATGTCCACTGAGTCAGTGATGAGATCCTGCTGTCTCCTAATGAGTGTGAGCAAACTCCAGGAGATAGCAAAGGACAGGGAGGCCTTGCATGCTGCAGTCCATTGGGTCTTAAAAAATTTAGACATGACTTCATAACTGAAAAACAATGTTTTTAAGCTTATAAATATTGAAAAATTAATATATGCAAAATGGACTAATCAAAAGTGAAAAGTAGCAAAGCACTGATAATGCTGCGCCACAACACACATGACTCTCATAGGCTCTCTGCTGGGTGACAGTATCTGAATACAAGATGTATATATGGTTCAATGACATGTGGTTACAGAGATGAACTAATGAGAATTTTTCAGTGTACAATTCCCTTTCTCTCTTTAATAATTTATGGAGTCATGTGACACACAAATTGACCATAGTGGAGAGAAGTAGAATAGCATTACAGCTGGGAAAAGCTTAGCTGACAATCTGAAAAAGTAGAAATATAAATAAATGACTAATGCACTTTTTGTGAGAGTTGGACTATATAAAAGGATTCATGTTGATGTATGGAAAAACCAATACAATATTGTAAAGTAAAAAAAAGCCTGAGTGCAGAAGAATTGATGCTTCTGAATTGTGGTGCTGGAGAAGACTCTTNTGGAGGAGGTCTGAGGGGTCCTGAAGAAGGATCAGCATGGCCAGGGTAATAAGGAGTACTCCAGGGACACAGGATCATATTTACCAACTGATCAACTGTATCAGGGTGAGCAGGTAAAGATCAACACTGGGTAAATTTATACCCCAAAACTTGCCTTGAATGTAACTCTTTGTAGACACGCCACCATAAAGGACGTTGTTGTTATTCAGTCACTAAGTCATGTCCAACTCTCTGTGACCCCATGGACTTCAGCATGCCAGCCTCCTTGTCCCTCACTATCTCCCAGAGTTTACCCAAGTTGATGTCCATTGAATTGGTGATACCGTCCAATCATCTCATCCTCTGCCACCCTTTTCTCCTTTTGCCTTCAATCTTTCCCAGCAATAGGGTCTTTTCCAGTGGGTCAGCTCTTCGTATCAGGTGGCCAAAGTACTGGAGCTTCAGCTTTGTATCAGTCCTTCCTATGAATATTCAGGGTTGATTTCCTTTAGGATTGACTGGTTTGAGCTCCTGCAGTCCAAGGGACTCTCAAGAGTCTTCTCCAGCACCACAGTCTGAAAGCATTAATTCTTTGGCCCTCAGCCTTCTTTATGGTCCAGCTTTCACATCCATACATGACTACTGGAAAAACCATAGATTTGACTATACGGACCTTTGTCAGCAAAGTAATGTCTCTGCTTTTTAATATGCTGTCTAGGTTTGTCATACCTTTCCTTCCAAGAAGCAAGTGTCTTCTAATTTCTTGGCTGCAGTCACCATCTGCAGTGATTTTGGAGCTCAAGAAGGGAAAATTTGTCACTGCTTCCACTTTTTCCCCTTCTATTTGCCATGAAGTGATGGGACTGAATACCATATGATCTTAGTTTTTTGAATGTTGAGTTTTAAGCCAAGTATTTTCTTTGGGGTCCAATATGAGTTCTCCCTGCTGTTCCTTGCTATACTTCTTCAAGTTCCTATTAAGACACTGAGCCGTAGCCTTGATTTATGTGGGCCTTAACTGTTCATGTAAGGAGGGTCTTGCTGAGTTAGGAATTCCTTTATCACTAGCTGGTTAGCCCCTACTTACAATAGGTGATGTTTTCCCATTTCCAACACAAGTTACATTTTTCTTGCAAGCACTACTTTTACAGGACACAAATATATTAAAAGACATTCATACAAACAGATTTTCTGCTCAAAAATAGGTGACACTTGCTTAAAACATATCTTCAGGTGTCCCCTGAGTCACTTCCCATTTCATCCTGTGATACAGCTTTCACAAATCAAAACGGAATCACAGCTAATGTCTACGGTTTAAAAAGAGTAATTGGAAAATTCATAAATTATTTCTTTTATGCTTAAAGGAAGCAAATTAATAGCCATGAGAATAATCCATATTCTTCAATTAGTTGCGAGCAACTTAAGTTCAAATTTCACATTTAAATACAATTTGAATTCCCAGATTGGTTTTAAAACTTGGATGATTTGGTCACCCCGGACCTGCCTTCCCACATCACAGCAGAAATGTAGTTAACTCACTACAGTCATTCTCTTGACTCATTTCTGTTACCTCTCTGACCCCTCTGGGTACTTGATTATGTCTGTATATTGCCAAGGCCAATTTCTTTCTATAAGGAAAGGCCTCTGTATTGATTAAAAGTTTTCAGGACATTAACCTGAATTTTCTTAGTCTTGGTCACTGCATGTGAAATTCAATACTCAAACTATCCCAAAACATCCTCAATTGCTATTCAAGTCAGATGCATTTACTTAAATAAGCAATTAGCCTTGAAATGAAGTTCATGAATCTGCTACTTGTCCTTCCCTAGATGATGCCATTAGTCAGTGTCCAAATGCGTAGCAAATATTGTGCCAATTCTGGTACCAAGGAGATTGAAGATAGGAATGTCTAAAGTTCCAGAACCTCAAAGGGGCGGAGGTGGGGTTGGCTCAGATATGGTAAACGAATTTACTAAATGTCTGCATGCATACAACCCTCTACTAGGGAGGCAGTGGGCTTGGGTAAAGGGGTAGAGATGAAAACAATGGACTCCAAGATTATATAGTATATGTATTATAATATGAATAGTGAATATATAAAGCATGTATTATATATATTAATATGAAGCATATATATTATATATATGAATAGTGAATATAATACATGTATTTTATAAATATATGCATATGAATATACATATATAGCACCTAATGTTCATATATATACACAACATATTCGCCATTGGTTGGAAAATCAAAATAACCATAAAATACATCTATGTAGATCAATCAGTAGTTCAGTTCAGTCCGTCATGGTGACCCCATGAATCGCAGCATGCCAGGCCTCCCTGTCCATCACCAACTCCTGGAGTTCACTCAGACACGCATCCATCGAGTCAGTGATGCCATCCAGCCATCTCATCCTCAGTCGTCCCCTTCTCCTCCTGCTCCCAATCCCTCCCAGTATCAGAGTCTTTTCCAATGAGTCAACTCTTCACATGAGGTGGCCAGAGTACTGGAGTTCCAGCTTCAGCATCATTCCCTCCAAAGAAATCCCAGGGTTGATCTTCAGAATGGACTGGTTGGATCTCCTTGCAGTCCAAGGGACTCTCAAGAGTCTTCTCCAACCACACAGTTCAAAAGTATCAATTCTTTGGCACTCAGCTTTCTTCACAGTCCAACTCTCACATCCATACATGACCACTGGAAAAACCATACCCTTGACTAGACGGACCTTTGTTGGCAAAGTAATGTCTCTGCTTTTCAGTATGCTATCTAGGTTGGTCATGACTGGTATTTAAGATGCAAGTATAACTTTAATATTTTATAGCCTAAATATTTTACAAATAAGAAAAATTGTGTTATCTAGAATCTCTTCATAGAAGATTGATAGACTGTCAAATATATGCACAAACATGCTGAAAAAAATTCAGAAATACAGTTATTTTTACCTCTCTCCATAGAAACAACTAGTGTTGCCTATGGAGTTTTTTCTGTGAAACTCGACTTAGGTTTTGTGAAGAAGGAAAAGAAGGTCAATTAAAAGCCATACATATTGTACCAATGACTATGGTAAAGTGACTTGTAGAAATCACTCACATGCTCTTATCTCCCTCCTCCTTTTCTCTAAATCCCAAATACTTGCTCTACCCTTGGGGCTTCTCTGGTGGCTCAGAGGGTAAAGCGTCTGCCTACAATGCAAGAGACCAGGGTTCAATCCCTGGGTTGGGAAGATCTTCTGGAGAAGGAAATGCAACCCACTCCAGTACTCTTGCCTGGGAAATCCCATGGATGGAGGATCCTGGTAGGCTACAGTCCATGGGGTCACAAAGAGTTGGACACGACTTCACATTTTGCCCTACTCTTGGAGGTATCTTCCCCAAATCCAAGTTTCAGCATATGTCCTCCCCTTGAGACATCTCAAGCCATGAATGGGAGCTGAGATGACTGCTTCTTTTCTTGAACAAAAGGTACTTAATCTCCAAATATAAGACTTGAAAGGAAAAAAACTTTAAGGAATAAAAAACACTTTTCTTTCACAATTAAGCACAGACTTGACTGAAATAGAAGCTCTTGCTAAATCTGAATGGCCATAAAAACACATTTGACTCAGTTGTTTTGCAATAGATTAGGGACAGGTAAGTTGATGTATATTTACATTCCTTAAATTTGTGTACACCTGTGGTGGATTCATGTCGATGTATGGCAAAGCCAATAGAGTATTGTAAAGTAAAATTTAAAAAATAAATAAATTTAAAAAAAGAAAGAAATATTTCTTGAGAACCTACTGTGTGCTAGATAATAGGATTATAAAAAATACTCTTGACTTAAAAGGACCCAATCCACAGAAGAATCAGACATAATAAATGCTATAATAACAGTATGTATTTTACATATGCCAAGAAAGGTCCATATAGTCAAAGCTATGGTTTTTCCAGTAGTCATGTACGGATGTGAGAGTTGGACCATAAAGAAGGCTGAATGCCGAAAAATTGATGCTTTTGAACTGTAGTGTTAGAGAAGACTATTGAGAGTCCCTGGACTGCAAGGAAATCAAACCAGTCCATCCTAAAGGAAATCAGTCCTGAATATTCACTGGAAGGACTGATGCTGAAGCTCCAATACTTTGGCCACCTGATGGGAAGAACTGACTCATTTGAAAAGACCCTGATGCTGGGAAAGATTGAAGGCAGGAAGAGAAGGGGACAACAGAGGATGAGATGGTTGGATGGCATCACTGACTCAATGGACATGAGTCTGAGTAAACTCCGGGAGTTGGAACTGGAAGCTACTGAACCACTTAGGAACTGCTGTAGGTGCACAAACAAAAAATGAATACAATAAGGACTTGAGCCAAGGAAACAACAGCAGAGAAAGCAAGAATGGGAGAGACTGAGAGCCATCATGAGAGCAGAATCTATAAGACTGAATGTATATAGGAACTGGACAAGAGAGAAGATTCAAATGTGAGCAGAAGGATGTACAATGAGCATCTATCTGAGTTGATGGCAATGCTAGTTCAAATCAAAAAAGAGAAGCAAGTTTGGGGACAAACAGAAAGGATGAGCTGTTTTTTGTCATGTTGATTTAGAAGTAACTGCAATAGTACTGAGATCTAGTAGTCTACCATATAAAGAAGAAAATTTTCAAAGATTAATGAGCACTGCTGAGGGCAGTTGATAAACTGGAAAGAGCTATGAATATGGAGCTAGAACTGCTGGAGTCCCAGCTCTTCTGCTTATTAATTGTGTAAAAATACGAGGATAAAGCAGAGAAGAAAATGTGGCATCACAGGGGGTTACCAATTGTTCATTTACTGATATGTTTTAAATCCTTGTCTTGCCTTTCCTCTAGTGCAGTCTCTTCTCTCAGCCTACATCCCATGTTCATTTTTAAAAACCATCCATGGCTATAAAATTCTTCAGAAGAAAAAAATCTGTATATCCAGAGGGACAATTATTTCACCTACAGGTTTCATAAACCATTTGGGACTTTTTTTTAATATCAATGAGCTCTGTTCAGATAAGCTACTGCTGTAATTTTTTCTTCAAAACTTTAACTTACTATAATTTAAAAAATAACCTTAGCTGTTTTGCATTTATATTGACTTATTTTTGCATTATTATTATTTCATCAGGAAAAACTTGACTCAAATAACTTTTAGATATGATTTCCAAAAGGTTACTGAGTTTGTAAATGTGATTTGATTGGATTTGGATGCTAAAAAGTTTTCCAGTGAAACATATGTACAATTTTATGTTGAAAGTGTATGGAAAAGCAAAGGGTTATTATTCCAAAACTGACTCCACAGACCAACTTTAGAAATGTATCTACTGCAAAACTTCAGGTTAACTCTAGAGTGGTCTTCCCTGGTGGCTCAGACAGTAAAGAATCTACCTGCAATGCAGGAGACCTAGGTTCAACCCCTGGGTTTAGAAGATCCCCTGGAGAAAGAAATGGAAACCATTCCAGTATTCTTGCTTGGAGAACTCCATGGACAGAGGAACCTGGTGGGCTACATTCCCATGAAGTCACAAAGAGTCAGGACATGATTGAGCGACTAACACTTTCACTTTCACTCTGGAATGAAGAGAGCACAAAATGACTAAGAAGTCTTTGGAATAGCCAAGTCTAGTCAGGCCAGTCATATTCCTGGATTGCAGCTCAATTTGAAGGAGCAGAGAGATGTACGCTGAATAAGAGAAGACTGCATAACTGGCATGGAAGATTCTCCATTATGTGTGGTACAATTAGCAAGCCTTTGCAACTGGGATAAAGATGTGAGTTGAGGGCAGAATTCTGAAACCACTGAAAGCCCCCTGAACTATATATGAAGATCAGAAACACTTGTTTGGCCTTTATGGCCTTCCTAGACCTTCCCCAGCGCCTCTCAAAGCTTCTCAACTCCAGTTAGATGGGTCTACCTCAGTTCCGACCAGCTCACTACACTTCAGAACTATCAGCCTAGATCAAGAGTATGCTTCTCATCACTGGCTATGTATTAGCGTCACTTGTGAAGTTATGTCAGACTTGCTATTTGTTTTTAACATATCTGTCTTTCCTCTCCAAAAGAAGGACAGATATATTAAATTCCTCAGTGTCAGAGTCTAGGTCTAATGCAAGTTTGTGGAGACAATGGTGAAGAAAGTCAATATTTGTTCTGAGGGTGATTTTAATGAGTGTGATATTGATTGACACCTCCCTACAGAAACACAATATCTAGATCACAAAGAGAGACACACATTGGTCCTCCTAGTGGCAGATGAATGACTTTTTGAAAGCCACTATCTTCAAGAGGCTGAGAGAAGTATCATAGCAAGAGACCAACAAAGAGTAAAAGTCAGTGGTCCTCTCGCAATCTTTCAGCATCCTGCAGATAGGCCAGCTTGGTCTGTAAGTCAGTGACATTTACAAAAGAGACTTTCAGCTCCTGTTGTTCTTTTAAAAGATCTAGAATGAGAAAGTCTTGTAAGCAGGAAAAAAACAACCCAAGTTTTGTTGCCAGATAGTCTACCTGTAGGTGAAAGGTGTTTATAGGAGTTGTTGTGAACACAAGTTGTAAGGACAGCCCCTGCATTGGAGGGAGGGTGTTGTGGAAGATTCCCCACTACATCCTCAGGTTCACAGATTCCTAGAAGGACTCACAAAACTCAGAAGAGCTGTTATACTCAGGGTCATGTTTAACTACAGAGAAAGGATACAGATTCAAATCAGCAGAGAGACCAGGCACAAACTTGCAGCTATCCTTTCCCTGTGGAGTTATATGGATAGTACTTGAAGCTGAAGCTCCAAAACTTTGTCCACCTGATGTAAAGAACTGACTCATTGCAAAAAAACAAAAAACAAAAAACCTGATGCTGTGAAAGACTGAGGGCAAGAGAAGGGGACAACAGGGGATGAGATGGCTGGATGACATTCAGTGGACATGAGTTTGAGTGAACTCTCGGGAGATAGTGAAGGACAGGGAAACCTGATGTGCTTCCATTCATGGGATCGTAAAGAGTTAGACATGACTGGCTGAATAACAGCGACAACTTAATTCTCCCAGAAACAATGTGCAAGAACACATAGAGAGCATCATCAACCAGGGAAGCCTTACTGTTCAAGGTTTTATTGGGGGGTCAGCCACATAGGCATGGAGCACTCTTGTTACTGACCTTTGTTTCTCAGCCTCCAGGACTTCCAGAGGTCAGACTGATAGCACACGGTCCCAGGTCCCCACCATAAATCACCAAACCATCCGGTGCGGTTCAAGGCCACAAGAAAACAGTGACACTTCTGTCAAGTATCCTATTCCAAGGTCTCAGAGTTTGCCTCTTGGGACCCACTCAAGAGAGATGAATGTGCGAGGTTTTTTCTTTCCAGGCCTGCTGAGTCACACTTCTGTACCACCGAAGTGGAGCCACTTGGGATGTACTCTCAGGCCTGCCCACTTGAAGGGAAAGAAGTGCTGCTCTGGGGCCCCCCATTCCTTATCTTTACAGCAAAGGCCCAAACTGTAGTCTGATTAGATGTATCTTTGAAGTCTTGGTTTTAGATCTATAAAGCACAATACTTTGCAATCCACATATAACAGAAGAGCACAGTGTATAAGAATAAAAACTCAAGTCTTTCAACATTTTCTCTGCTAACTAACTTGCTTGCTAGGTAGCACTAGTGGTAAAGAATCTTCCTGCCATGCAGGAGATATAAGACATAGGGGTTCAATCCCTGGCTTGGGAAGATCCTGTGGAAGTAGGTATGGCCAACCACTCCAGTATTCTCGTCCAAAGAATCCCACATACAGAGGAGCCTAGCACGCTACAGTCCCCATAGGATCACAAAGAGTTGGACCTGACTGAGTGACTTAGCATGCAAACATTTTGAAAAGTCAAGAAATAGTCTTTAGCCTTGAAATAGTCTTCCATTTTTCAGTACTTTCTTTCTTTCATATACTTGTCTATGAACTATTTTAAAATATGTTTTTATAGAAAAATCCAGTATTAAAGTTTTGGGAGATCTGCAAGTCAAAACATCTTAATACAATCCTCCTAAAGAGACTAATATAATGTATACAAGACAGTCCTCCTCCTCAGATTATCCCCTGTCTGTGAAATCTCTCTGTTGTTCTTTTTTAACACAAAACTCTGAAGACCTTTATCTATCTTTTTGCTGCCTACTTTAAAGTACTTGCAAATTAAATCTATGCTCTTTGATCTGTGTTGATTTCTTTGTGTGTATTTAATACTTTCACCAAAGGGCAAAGGCAGCTTCCAGATATGCTGAGAATCCTATTTTTTTATGAGTTGAGAGGAAAATAGTCGCAAAGCTGGGGGAAGTGAAAAGAGATCAGAAGTTTGCACTGAACCTGAGACTCTCCTGCACTGTACCCAGGCCCGTGCCAAATTTGTACAGGTGTACACCACAGGAACAGATGAACAAATGTGATTATAAGAACTCTCAGGATGTGTCTGAGCCCATAACGCACCTCTCCCAAAGGGGACTTGTGCATCTGTTATGAACTTGAAGTATTTGTGTACTTGCCAGCAAAAAGCTATTTAAACTGCTGAACTTGTACTCTATCAGGTCTTATCGTTTTAAAAAGAAATGATGAGATCATATGACAGGGGTGTCATGGTGTGCTCAGTGTGAAGGGAAGACAGAACCCAGTAGAAGAGGCACAAGATTTGAGGTGTCTCAATGCACAGAATAGGATAGTGATTAGATTTCCATCCTTTTGTGCTGGGAATGCATTGTTTCCTGGAAAGAGTGTTGAATTGTAAAGGCTTTTTAATGTGGCTTTTATAATAAGCTTTGTTGAGGGCAAAAAAATATGTTTATTTGGAAGATAAATACGGGAAGGATGTNGATTTCCATCCTTTTGTGCTGGGAATGCATTGTTTCCTGGAAAGAGTGTTGAATTGTAAAGGCTTTTTAATGTGGCTTTTATAATAAGCTTTGTTGAGGGCAAAAAAATATGTTTATTTGGAAGATAAATACGGGAAGGATGTTCCCCACTCCAGACCGTGGATACTTTCAAACAGTCTCTCCATGTCTTTCGCCTCCTTCTCAGTAATACCCGTGCCCTCACATCTTACTCCTCTCTCTACTTTGTAGTCTCCTAAGCCGAATTTTTTTTCCATAAATTTCTCCAATTTTTCATTCATTTGACAAATGGTTTATAGTACCCAATTACTCCCTGGCCCCATGGAGCTTAAATTCAAGCCAGGCAAAACAGATAATTAACATAATATATATGCAAATGAAGTGTGTTAGAAGGCGTTGAGTGCTATGGAGAAAAATAAACAAGGTGAAGTGGATGTGAAAGTGCCAGAGGGCTAAACCAAAACTTTCCTGTGTTTCTTCTGTTTTCCTTAAACTTTCAGCTGTTCTGATACACTGATTCTGCTTGATTTGCTGCTGGAAGAAAGCAAATTCTTTTCCTTTTTCTCTTGCTTTTCTTTTAAGATGTGCAATGTGCAAATAATAACCAATATTTGAATGGAACTTTCATAACCATTATTTCTTTTAATCCTCTACAAGCTTCAGAAAAGTGAATAACTTAGTTCAGGTCAAATAGCTATTAACTAACAAATAGGCGGCAGTGAGGAGATACCCCTCATCCAAGGTAAGGAGCAGCAGCTACGCTTTGCTGGAGAAGCCATGAAGAGATACCCCATGCCCAAGGTAAGAGAAACCCAAGTAAGATGGTAGGTGTTGCCAGAGGGCATCAGAGGGCAGACACACTGAAACCATACTCACAGAAAACTAGTCAATCTAATCACACTAGGACCACAGCNTGTGTGTGTGTGTGTGTGTGTGTGTGTGTGTGTGTGCGCGCGTGCGCATGTGTGTGCTGAATGCTCAGTTGTATCTGACTCTTTGTGATCTCATGGGAGTCCGCCAGGCTCCTCTGTCCATGGGATTTTTCTAGGCAAGACTACTGGAGTGAGTAACCATTTCCTCCTCCAGGGGATCTTTTTAGCCCAGGGATTGAATCCACATCTACTGCATTGGTGGATGAATTCTTTGCCACTAAGACACCTGGGGAGCCCAATGTGTAATAATAAAGGACAAAATCTCACATTATCATCTGAATAGTGAAAAGTGAAAGTGTTAGTCACTCAGTCATTTCTGACTCTTTGTGACCCTATGGACTGTAGCCCACCAGGATCCTCTGTCCATGGAATTTTCCAGGCAAGAATACTGGAGTGGATTGCCATTCCCTTCTCCAGGAGACCTTCCCAACCCAGGGATATCTGAATAGATGCAGCAAACCTATTTGAAATAATCCAATACCCTTTCATGACAAAGTCATTTTAAAAATTAGGAATAGAGGGAAACATTCTCAATCCAATAAAGGGTATCAAAAAAAGTCCATAGCTAATATCACACTTACTGATGAAAGACTGAATGTATGTTCTCATCACTTCTAGTCTACACTGTGCTAGAGATTCTGCTGCTGCTGCTGCTGCTAAGTCGCTTCAGTCATGTCTGACTCTGTGCGACCCCATTTCCCCAGGCAAGAACACTGGAGTGGGTTGCCAGTTTCTTCTCCAATGCATGAAAGTGAAAAGTCAAAGTGAAGTCGCTCAGTCGTGTCTGGACTCTTAGCAAACCTATGGACTGCAGCCTACCAGGCTCCTCTGCCCATGGGATTTTCCAGGTAAGAGTACTGGAGTGGGGTGCCATTGCC
>SJYV01008059.1:1808840-1894825 GCA_006410875.1 Neotragus pygmaeus
TGATGGACAGGGAGGCCTGGTGTGCTGCGATTCATGGGGTCACAGAGTCGGACGTGACTGAACTGAACTGAAATGAACAAATAGGAATCTTGATCCCAGGTTCTCTGAGACCTAGTTACTCGGACTTTTGTACATATGGTCACTTCCATTGTTTGATTCTCAAAAGAAAAACTAAAAGGTATCAATATTGGGACAAGTGGAGGAGAGAATATCTTAAATAAATTTGCAAAAGAATCTTTCATGAAGGCAATAGATAAATTGTCTTATTGGATATTATGGCTGCTCAATCATTCAACAATTTTTTTTGAGTGTCTATTATGTGCTAGATGCTAAAAGTCATCATCTGCATTTAAGTTACTTTAGATTTAACAATATACAGTATCAGACTGAGGCATAAATGTTTTATGTGTCTATTAACTTTAAGAGGGGTCAAGAAAAAAGTTACTAATATATGAAGAAGTAGAAATAAAGGACACAGGAAGTGTAAATAAACTAAATTTAAAACCAAGGTCAGAATTAATTATTAAATCAGAGAGTATGCCTGTTAACTTAATAGTAAGTTCAATTGGGTGAAGTTGGGCTATAGCATTAGTCGCTATAAATTTCTTTTGAAAAATCTTAAAGAGAGACATTGCATGAAAGAGATACGGTATAATGGACCAAGCACAGACGTTAAGATTCTCCAATCCTGACTCTGTCATTTACCAGTGTTGTGACCTTTACCTGTAAAATAAAGTTAATAATCTTTACCCAGCAGAGTTGGGATTGCATAATGTCACACACATGTAAATGTGGCACCTAGGTGAGAAGTTTTGTCTAAGCTCTTACAACTCCAGGGGACAGAAATGAGGACTCCAAAGGTTATTTATTGGCTTGCATGAATAAAACGCACTTCTTTGAGGGAACAAAATGGCGACTGGCAGCTCTACACTCAATTCTTCCTAGTTACAAAATTTTTCTCCATAATTCTACTCAAACCCTTAATTGGCCCTGGTTGGACTATGGGGCTACTTCATTAGGGACAAAGAGTCACTGTCCCTAATGATTAGGGACAAGCTAATCATTAGAGATGAGGAAATCAACCCCCAATATTCATTGGAAGGACTGACACTTCAATATTTGGAGCTGAAGCTCCAATACTTTGGCCACCTAAAGCTCACTGGAAAAGACCCATTTGCTGGGAAAGTTGAGGGCAGGAGGAGAAGAGGGAGACAAAGAATAAGATGGATGGAAGGCATCATCATTTCAACGAACGTGAGTTTGAGCACACTCTGGGAGATAGTGAAGGACAGGGAAGCCTGGTGTGCTGCAGTCCGTGGAGTCACAAAGAGTCAGACACAGTTTAGCAACTGAACAACAGCAATGGGACAAGGCAATTTACTGCTCTGATTTGCTTGGTTTGGTTCATATGCCAACCGGAGATAAAGTCAGCCCAGCTGATCTACAGACACTAAAGGAGAGAAGGCTGATGTTCCAGAGGAACCCAGAAGACTGTAGTAAGAAGACTGTAGTAAGAAGGGGGAATACAAAATGACAAAAGAAACTAACTCCACCAGTACAGAGGTTCAATTAGTATTTGTTGCATCTAGAGCAGTTACATTTGGGTATCATGTCTCTGGGTAGAACAGAAATAGAATATAGAACTCAGTCCCTGTGCTAATCATGTTTTCTAAATAATGTTTATTCTGCAAGAAAATGTAATAATCAAAACAATACTGTTTTCTCTGAGCACACAGAGCCCACTCAAATAGCCCTGTGCTTTTCAAAAAAAAAAATTCATTGCTATGGAAAATGCATTTCTTGCTTGGCTCATGAGCTGGGAAGAGAATATTGAAATATTAATATTTAGTGCATGCACCTAGAAATGACCCCGTATGCATAAATACACCTTAGCATCTCCATTTATACCTACATCAAGGAAAAAATTAAATTATGATATACTGCTGTGAAGAAATGAAATGAAACACCAGACATATATTAAACTTAAAGAATAGAAATGAACCTACAACACAAGAAAATTTGGAATCTCACACACTCTGCTTTCCTTAATATGGATCTCTGTGCTTTCTTGTCTGTTTCTATTGACTATTTGTGAACTTTGTGATATATAAAATTAATAGCTTTTTACCGTTCACTTTGTATAAAGAACTTGATAAAGCAGGCCTCTCCTATCTTAAATATAGTATTTTTTCTTTCTTCCACCCCTTTTCTCCCTTTTTTCACAGCCACAGTTCTAGAAGGGGCAGTCTACACTGGTTGTTCACACAGATATCATGAAAACCTGATTTCTGTCTCTAACACATAGGAACTGCACTCACTAATGAGCTTTAACCAAGTCCAACAGACCTTTTGCACTCTTACTTTATTTAATGTGTCTATAACATCCTCTTTTCTGGAAACTCTCTTTCCTCAATTTCCATTGCACCAATCTCTCCTAATTTTCTGTCTACTTCTTTGGGTGCTTTATTTAAGTCTCCCTCACAGCACCCTTTTCTCCATCTGTCTCCTAAATATGATTTCCCTGGGTTGGTCCTTACTCTATATCATCTCCCCTGATCCTGTGTCTTCACTTTAACCTAAAAGGCTGATAGCCCCCAAATTTTATATTTCAAGCCCAGACCTCCATCTATATCAAACTGCTCCTGGACATCTCTCCACTGGATTGGCCCATGCTTGCTCAGACTATTTAAAAAAAGAAGAAAGATGCCTGGAAAACAGCAATACCTAACAGATATATGGAGGAAGAAGAACACTGATGGCTCAGAGACAAAAATCCAGGAGTGAGTGATATCCTAACAGCCAAAACAAGAGAAGATTTGGGGGGTGGAGAAAAGAGGACACAAAAGTATTATATACAAGATCAAGTGACATGAGGACTGAAGACCATCCCCCTAAATTCAGAGTTAGCAGCTTCTGTTAGTGATCTGGACAAGAGACATTTCAGAGGTTAGGGCAGAAGCTAGACTCCTATGGATTATAAACCCATCCTTTTTTTTTTTTTTCCTTCATGTGCATTATTATTTTGATTTCAAATAAAATTTAGAAATGAATATAACCACAAAAAATTAAGTAAGCAAGTAACTAAATATCTCACTTTTTAAAAAGAAGTAAATAATTAGAAAAGCACATATGGAGTACACGAGTCATTCTTTTAAGAACCTGACTAAGGGTAGAACAGCCAAATGCAGTTGAGGGCTTAGGGACTGCTTGTTTTTCCAGGTTGGTTGAGTGGGTAGCAGTCTTTAAATTGGGAGAAAGTTGAGGCTGTTTATTAAAGGAAGAAAAGCAGTATGGAATTAGAAATGGAGGAGTGATACAATGGCCGAAAAATTTCCAACCACCTCTGTCGGGTTTTATCAAAACTATGGCTTTGCATGCACTTTATCCACTTCACTTTCCTTGACTTTAGTAATTCTTCATTGAACTCAGGTTAAAATTTAATTCTTAGCCTTGCATTTTAAACGATGTTCTCAAAGTCTGATTTCCTCTCTCCCATATTATATCCCACGAGTCCTACTCAAAACAATGCCAGGAGCCTCTCCTTACCTCTTCCTCTTCTCTCTGATTGTTTATAAAATCTATTTCTTAAGACCTAGTTCAAGTTCAGCTTCCTCTTAGCTTTCCCTGATTACCTCAGTTCACAGCAGTTACTCCCTGTAACTGCTTCCTTTTCTTCCCTGAGCCACCACGGGCATGTATATGGTTCTTCATTTTTGCTGACTTGCATAACTATTCACCCATTTATGTACACATTCTTATGTACAATCTGATGTAGACACATGAAGGACTTTACCACTCCAACATCTAGAGAATCCTTAGCTTTCACTGTGGGGCCCTTGTATTAGGCACAGCTGCAACAGAGTGGTTTTGTGAGCATTGGCAAAGACTGTGAAGGTCATTGGTGACCTTTTGAGAGTAACTGATAGGTAGACTAGGGAGCAGCAGGAGCAAAATAAGACAGCAAAGGGAAACACGCAATCCTAGGAGGACCTAAGCATTCAAACATTTGTTGAGCAACTACTATGAACAGGGCTTTGCCCTAGATATGAAAGATGTAGCAGGTTTCTGAACAGAACAGGTTTCTGCCTTCATGGAGCTTTCAGTTCAGAATAGCAGACATAATTTCAAACGTGACATGTGGAAGAAAAAGAAAAGAGTACTATAAGAGACCATGATATCCGATACACTTCTGGTGGCTTGATCATAGCCTGTTACACAGCGGGCAATCCCTGTCTGAAAGGATGCAGAAGAGAAAGGGAGTTCAGGGAAGGAGAAAGGAGAAGGGACATTAATTAAAAATTTGAATGTCTCATAAGTAATTTTTTCACTTTTTTAAAAATTGGAGGATAATTGCTTTACAATGCTGTATTAGTTTCTGCCATATATCGACATGAATCAGCCATAGGTACACACATGTCCCCTCCCACTTTGACTTCCCTCCCACCTCCCACCACACCTCACCCCTTTAGGTTGTCACAGGGCACCAGATCCGAGCTCCGAGCATCATACAGCTAATTCCCACTGGCTATCCATTTTCCACGCTATAAACTATGTTTCAATGCTATTCTCCCATTTCATCCCACCCTCTCCTGCCCTGACTGGGCCCACAAGTCTGTCCTCTATGTCTGTGTCTCCACTGATGCCCTGCAAACAGACTCATCAGTACCATCCTTCTAGATCCCATATACATGTATTAATATGCAATATTTGTTTTTCTCCTTCTTACTTACTTCACTCTGTATAACAGGCTCTAGGCTCATCCACCTCATTAGAACTAACTCAAATGTGTTCCTTTTTGCCCTCATATTGGTGGTATAAATACAAATAAAATCTTCAAACTTAAAAAAAAAAGGTTCCATTGACTCATTCATGTAATAGATATTTATTAACTACCCTACTGTATGTGAAGTACTCAGGTGGAGTTGTTTTCCATTTCTTAAAGGTGAGACATATAACTGAATAAGATTTTACCTTATGGGTGGAAACAGAGGGGAGTTTTTGAACGAGGTGACTTCTAGAATCTCTTGCTTGCTTCTCTAAAACCCTGGACCTTAGCCATTAACTCTAACAGGGTCCTACAGGCATTAGTCCTACACAGATGCCTGTTGGGTTGAACTGCTTACATTAAGCCGAGCTTTCTCCAAGAATCCTAAATGAAGCAGGTGATTTGTAGCCACTCACTAATTTCAGATTCTCTGTTTGTGAAGCAAAGGCATATACTTCTCTCTTATTTCTAAAAAAGACCAGAACCGGGAATTCATGAATATCCAAATCCTGAGAAAGGAAAGGATGAGAAGTGAGAGACACCATCAACTGAGCAGCTGCTGGTAGACAGTCAGCTACCATCTCAACACATGAAACTGCTTCATGTGTCACATTATTTGTCATTTTACTGCAGTAATATAACCACAAGATTACAAAGTTAAATTTATGTAAATCATGTTTTGGAAATTACTGAAGCAGACTGAGGGGCCTGTTTGTACTCAATCTGCTAATGAAAGGACCCATCTCACCAACAGAAAATCAAATGAAGGAAGTATTTTTGCTGTACTTCCTTTGGTCTGTTTTGAAGATGTAAAAGGATTCTGCTAAGAATGTTCCCCCTAAAGGCTTTAATTTGGAAGAAACAGGGAGGAGAGCGAGAAGTCTGTGTTCAACCATGGTTAAAGAGGCCACCTTGGGAGCTGGGGAATGTTCCCTTTGGTTTATTGTCTTTTCAGCAAGGCTGGTGGTATTTTTGTTCCCAACTGATTACTCTATCAAACCCCTAATGTTTTCAAGCAACTATGCAGGCAACCCTTGTAAGGATGATGTTCCTGCATCATGAATCTAACACTCATTTCCATAGATGGCAGCATGACTAATGATGAGGCTTCGCATTTCTATAACAATTTACAGTTTCCAGACCACTTTCACATTCATCATCTCATTTGATTCTCATGACAACTCTGTGAGGTCTGGAGGGCAGGAATTATTGTTCTTATATTTCAAATGAGGAAGAAGAACTCAAGGCTCAAAAGCGATGTCCCCTCCCCAACCTAGTAAATAATGAAGTCATGACTCTAACATAGATCTGATATTGATTTCAGTGTTCTTTCCATGGACAAATTCCCAGATTCTTCCTAAAGGACCATAGTTTGGAGAGCTATGTCATGAAAACAAAAGCACTTCCAAGCAAATAAGATGTGTGTATGTGTGCATACACACTACACACACACACACACACACACACACACACACACACATATATTTCCTTTTTATCAGCTGAGACTCAGTACAGGAGACAGAAACCACTCTAAGTGTTTCAAGCAGAAAACAAATTTAATATAAGAAATCCAGTGATTACAAAATTTTTGGAAAGGCTGAAGGAGCAGAAGTCAGGGGTTGCCCCCAGGCTATTCAGCTCAAGAACCCATCACTGTGTTGACAATACCAAGGTCTAGAAGCCGCTCCTATCACATGACAAGGCCAAAACTGCCTGTAAATAATAATGCCTCTCTGACCTCACTTGCCAGCATCAACAACAGCAGGAAAATTGCCTGCATTTCACTTTCATTTCTCAAATCTTCTAGGAATGCAGGTGATTGGCAGAAATGAATTCTCAACCAGATTTTCATTGCAAGGGAGTCTGGGGCATGTAGTTTTTAGAATGGAGTTGAGAACACCCCTTGCATCTCAGTCACAGCCCCTTTAAAAATGCATGGTGCTCATTAACATTTTAAGGCTATATAAAAAGTAGAGGAAACCATTAAACTTTCAGTTAAGTTCAGTCGTGTCCGCCTCTTTGCAACCCCATGAATCACAGCACACCAGGCCTGCCTGTCCATCACCAACTCCCAGAGTTCACTCANTGGTGGATTCATGTTGATGTATGGCCAAGCCAATAGAGTATTGTAAAGTAAAATAAAGTAAAAAAAAAATTTTTTTTTAAGAAATAAGTGGAACATGAGATAAAGTTTTAATTTTTATATCCATCTTTCTGCCATAACGTCAGATTGAGATCCTAGGGCTTTAGGGTATTGTTCCACTTTTGATTCATTCATTCATTCATCAGAGAGTTGAAAACTGTGTGTGTTCTATATATGGAGTTTATAGCCGGGAACAAGATAAAGTTCTCTGCTCAATTACAGTCTTTATACTTACAGATGTGTTAGGATGAAACATTCTAATGAGTGAAATGTTCAGAGTGTGCTTGGCATTTTGAAAGTGGTAAGTATACACCTTCACTATTACTTCTGTGCTTTGACTGAATCTAGTTCTATTACTTCACCAAATTTTAAAGGAAATTCTCTTTGTGTTTTGACTAATCTTCATCCAAATTCAACTTTATCACAGGGATTTGACTCACACAATTATGTAGACTGGGAAGTCCCCAAAAGATTGTGGAAATCCTTGCTGCACAGGCCTTCTCTAGTTGTGGTGAGTGGGTTTACACTTCATTTGCAGCTCCTGTGGGCTTCTTATTGCTGTGGCTTATCTTGCTATGGGTTTCCCTGATGGCTCAGTGGATAAAGAACCCGCCTGCAACACAGCAGACACAGAAGATACGAGTTCAGTCCCTAGGTCCGGAAGATCCCTTGGAGGAAGAAATGGCAACCCACTCCAGGATTCTTGCCAGTAAAATGCCATGGATAGAGGAGCCTGGTGGGCTACAGCCCAATGTGTCTCAATGAGTCGGACCTGACTGAGACCCTAAGCGCACNGAATTGATGCTTTTCAACTGTGGTCTTGGAGAAGACTCTTGAGAGTCCCTTGGATTGCAAGGAGATCCAACCAATTCATTCTGAAGGAGATCAGCCCTGGGATTTCTTTGGAGGGAATGATGCTAAAGCTGAAACTCCAGTACTTTGGCCACCTCATGTGAAGAGTTGACACAGTGGGAAAGACTCTGATGCTGGGAGGGATTGGGGGCATGAGAAGAAGGGGACAACAGAGGATGAGATGGCTGGATGGCATCATGGACTCGATGGACGTGAGTCTGAGTGATCTCCAGGAGTTGGTGATGGACAGGGAGGCCTGGCGTGCTACGATTCATGGGGTTGCAAAGAGTCGGACATGACTGAGCAACTGAGCAACTGAACTGAACTGAGCTCACATTTTGGGAGGAGTATAATCATTTATTCCATAAATATTGTGTTCAGAGTAACACAGCCCCTCTACAGAATGAGATGACTCTATCAGCGAAGATAAATTGGAGATTCTTTCTTAATGTTTTTGGGTCCAACTGACCCCTAACCCTTAATTTTATGGCTGCTCCTTAGAATTAAAAGTCTTAATCTTTTTTTGTGGGATGAACTGCATTATCAGTCTAGTGAATTCTTTTTACCTTTCTTAGAAAAAATGTTTTAAAATGCATGCAATCACCCACACAAGTACATATGATCATAATTCATATGCTTATAAAGAAAACCAATTATATTTAAAAGTTTTCTAGCTACAGAGTCCTTGGAGGGGAAACAAATTAAGAATCCTGTGAAGGTCTTGTCATCACATCACTCTATTTTCATTTTAATTTTATGATATTTAATTTCCAGTGGATCTTTAGTGTGGCCCAAGAATCACACATTTCCACAATCCATTCACCCTCCTTCCCTCCTAGATGACTGTTATCATCTTCTCTACTCACCTCAAATCTCCAGTGCCTCCTTCTAATCCTCACTCTCAGCAGTGGAAATTCCTCTCCCTCCTCTCTCTCTCTAAGGGAACAGTTAGAAGATAATATTCTTAAGGTTTTACTGCTCCATCTAGTTGTTTACCTTCTTCTGCACCCGTATACTTTGCCTGTTGTGTGCTCAGTCACTCAGTTGTGTCTGACTATCTGCAGCCCTATGGACTGTAGCACATCAGGCTCCTCTGTCCACAGGACTTTCCAGGCAAGACTATTGGAGTGGATTGCCATTTTCTCCTCCAGAGAATCTTCCCAGTCCAGGAATTGAACTCACGTCTCCTGCGTCTCCTGCATTGGCAGGCAGATTCTTTAACACTGTGCCACCAGGGAAGCCTGTTATCCTGTTATTAAAGAAATTTCCTTTGTCTAACAGTAAACTTTAATATAAGTATATTTATATTATTTTAATAGATATTTACATTTAGTTAATTACTTTAATATAGATTCTACCCATTTTTTTGTTACCGCTTCTACCATTATGAAATAACTAGGTCAAAACATGCTTTGTAGGGAAATTGGCATTTAAGCAAGACTCTGGAAAAAGTAAAATTGGGAATGAGATGATTTTAGGATAAGAAATTTTCAATGCTGATATTTAGTAATTATGAATGCAGTATTCATATGTGCTCAGTTGTGTCCAACTCTTGCAACCCTATGGACTGTAACCCACCAGGCTCCTCTGTCCATGGGATTTCCCAGGCAGGAATACTGGAGTGGGTTGCATTTCCTCCTCCAGGGGAACTTCCTATCCAGGGGTCAAACCAACATCTCCTGTGTCTCCTGCCTTGGCAGGCAAATTCTTTACCACTGAGCTACTTGAGGGGCAGTTTTTTTTTTTTTTTAATATAATGCATAGCTTTTTAATGAAATAAATGATACAGTACATATTTTAAACTTTCAGAATTTTAAATCTGTTTCTAGCATTTTGATAATTGTTTTAGAAAATTATGAATAGCCTACAATAGTGATTCAAAAAGAATAGTTTAAATACATATAGACTCCCTGAAACACCTCCTAAAAAGTCTGTAAAGTCAAGCTCTTTTTATGATACACTAAGATGTTTTTGGCTTTCTTACTTTCATTCTCTCTTGAGTGCCATGGAGTTTTCCAGAGGCCACATGATATCTGATTACATCTTTGCTCTGAAGGTTAGGGGAATGTATGCTGTGTAGTTCTGTGTTTTATAAAGTTTACAGCTTAAATCTCTAATATGGTAACTATCAATAAGTAAAATATAAATATACAAAAATTCTTTGAGTTCTTTAATAATGATTAAAAATATGAAGCAATTCTGACACCAAAATGTTGGAGAACCACTGTTGTAGAATGATATGTAGTACTTATGGCTATCCTAGGGTTGTTGANATAGGGGATAAGTAAAGCCCCTGCATAACTTGAACTTGATGTGAAGGAGAGACCTTCCCTCTCCATACTCCCTCTTCTTGAAAGTGAAAGTTAGGTGAATGTGTTAGTCACTCAGTCGTGTCTGACTCTGCGACCCTATGGACTGTAACCCACCAGGCTCCTCTGTTTATGGAATTTTCCAGGCAAGCATACTGGAGTGGGTTGCCATTTCCTGCTCTAGGGGATCTTCCTGACCCAGGGATCAAATCTGGGTCTCCTGCAGTGCAGGCAGATTCTTTACTATCTGCACTGCCAGGGAAGCCCACTCCCTCTTCTTCTCTCTCCCAAACACAGCTTGCTTACATTCTCCTTCTTGGCTTTTCTCACATTGTTCCTTTCTTTGGATCCCCATCTTTACAAATCTAAAATCTATTCTGTAGAATCCACCTCAACATCCAGCTCTTTCCTCTCTCTCTCTCTCTCAGTCTCTAGAAGAGCAGTTTTCAAAGCATACTCCTGGGAGTCCTGACATCCTGCTTAGGCATTTTTGAACTCCTCCTTTCCTGACTGTAGCCGGGTGAGGCCAGATTTTCTCCATGTACTTCAAGCAAAGCAACATATCACAACAGATAGACTGCAGAAGCAGATGGTAAGCCAGACATTAATGAGATTGGTTAAAAAAATATATAAAACAATATCACTTTTCTCATTCATTTTTTTGTTTGTTTTGAAAATGCCAAATAAAAGCAAACCTGGGCTTAGATAAGACTATAGCAATGAGGGACCAGCAAGTGTCTCAATCTCAAACAGACAAAGGCTCCTCTTCTATAAGGGAGGGGTTAGCAGGGCCAGCAGAGACTGTGGGAGAGAAGGGCAAGTCGATGGGGTAAGCACTTCAACAAGAAATGTTTCTTTTTGGTAGTCTGCCAGTTCTCAGAATGACCTCTTAAGGGGGAGGCAGGGATGGCCCACAACTTAGTGCTTTGGTGTATGCTCAAACTTGGAGGTAAGCCAAAATTTAGGGACCTGTGGGGGTAAGAGAGAGGCCTGATTAAAATTTGGTCAAGCCAATGTTCAGTGGATAAGTAACAGGTGATTGTGAGCCTTTGATTAAAAATTATGGTTATTTTTCATGAAATAATTTTATGTTTACCTGTAATAGGTTTATTATTTTGAAATTAATATATAAATATGTTTAAATACTTTATTTTTGTACTAAATGTTATATATGGTTAATGTTTATAGATATAACCCACATATAAACAAAAGCTCTTTGAGGTCCTCAAAAATTTTTAAGCGCATAGAGGGATTTTGAGATCAAAAGTTTCAAGAACCATTGCTCTGGATCTCTCCTAACTGTGCCCATTAATCACAGAACAATGGTGTTACTCAGAAATCTTTCAGATCAATCTCTTCATGCTATACATGAAGAGAGACTTTGGGAGGCTGTGTAACTTGCCCAAGACCACAGTCAATATAAGGCTCTACTAATAGAGATGGGGCCCCAGTTATAGAGATGAAATACGGATCTCCTGCTTTCTAATCCTCTGTCTACCCTACTGTTGCTACTTTGTTTTTCAAANCACACACACACACACACACACACACACACTCAATTATACATTCCACTCCAATCCATAGGACTTTATAGTTTATTTTAATATAATTGCTTGTTTAATTTCTAGTCTTCCACTATAGACTATAAATTCAGTGAGGAGATTCTTAGTGTCTTTCACATGGTAAGCGCTTTATATACTTTGTAACTGATTTTTTCTGTGACATTGTATATATTAATTCATTAATTATTGTATAGTCTTTGGAGCACTGTCATTCTAAAGACATAAAATGAAAAAGAAAACAACTTTTGCCTTGTCTTCCTATTGTTTTGTATCTTTTTGTTTATATTTTTATTAGCTTTTCAGGTGACTTTTTTGGTTTGTGTTTTGTTTTTTTTCATTTGAGTGGTTAAAGGAGCTTGAGGCCGAAATGGTAGGACTCTATTGAGCATTATCTATTGACCTATTTGTGAATAGGCCGACACTTCCTCAATTACTCAGCTGAACTGGGTAGACATCTATTTCTCAATTTCTTCCTATAAGCATTGAGTTGACAAAATTGGCAAGGAAATAGAAAAATCAGAGGTGAATTTATTGGACATTCACTAGGGAAAATCTAACTTAATTTGTAAATGGAGAAACCAGACCTATTAGATAAGTTGGTCTTTTCTTATGTTTTAATTTTATTTTTAATTTTTTTTTTAATTTGACTTTACAATACTCTATTGGCTTTGCCATACATCGACATGAATNTTGCAGACCCACAGGCCTTGAAACAACTGCTGTCTTCCAACAATACCTATACCTATACTATCCCGCACACATTAATCTCCTAGTAGTTATTTCTAGACTTCTGGGGCCCCAGAAATCTGTCCTAACAAAAACTCCCAAATACCCCTGAAAGGTTTACTCTGCAGCCCGGAGTATCCAAAGGCAGGCCTGCAGAAGCTACATGGCTTGTCACTGTCCTGAGGTCACAGCCTGCCAAGGCCAGAGCAGCAATGTGGCTGATGCTCTGCTCTGTCCCACTTTGTTACTCACACCGCCTGTGGCTTCACAGAGTTCCGAGTCCTGCAGTGGTTCAATCAGACCAGAGGAAAAAGGGAGATGGAGGAGTGTATCAACACAGACAAGAGCTTCTCCAGTCAAGGGGTGCTGGAGCAGAGCCCCAGGGGGAAGGGAGGCAGGTCAGAGGAACAGATGGCAGCCATTAGAACAGGCTGCTTTTAAAGAGCAAAAGAAACAAGAAAGGCTATCAATCTTTTAAGAAAAAGGAAGGATAAGCTAGGAAATAATTGGAGGAAGATAATATCTTAACAAAAGAAAACCATCCCCTCCCTATTTTAAGGGATATAGACTTGCATAGGCTATAGTCAGACATTGTTCCATAGTCCCAGGAAAATTATCCAGACCTTGGGTCTTAGAAATTGGAATGTAAAGGTGGGAGCTTGTGGGTGGAAGGATTAGCTTGGATCCAATTGTTGACCACTTCATCACCACAGATGAGGGCTTCAGAGCATATCCATACTGTGTAGGAGGTGATTCAATAATCATTTGTTTTCCACAGTCAAGTCTACACCAGCTAAATTGAGCCAGAGATTAATGAATCCTGTTCAAGGTGCTGGGAAACTTTACATAAAGCTCACAGATCTGTCTCACTTCTCCACCATCTTCCTTCAGTCCACACTTTCTCAAGTCCATATGTTAGGTCATCTTCCACACTGCTCTCACTCAGGGTCCAAGCTACCATTGTCCCTCATTGCATCAACCAGAATCCAGTGAGGAAAATGAAGTCCAGCTCTGGTTGGAGGGAATTTAACATAGGGGCTAATTAGTAAGGTTTTGGAAGAGCTGAAAAGCGAAACAGGGTGTGATGAGGCAACCCAGAGATCAGCAACTACAGCAGGGAGCCACTATTGCCTCCAGGATTGGACATGCTGAGGAAGAGATAGCACTGCTACTGTCCAAGAACCAGAGACACCAGCTAGAAATAAGAACCATGAAGAACAGCATCCAGCAGGATCAGAGCCCACAAACAATGGGACTGTCCAGTGGGTATGTCCAGGGGGCTGCCAAGGGACAGCTGATACCGAAATGACTAACACAGCTGGGGTTCACCACAAAGAAGGGACAAGAGGGACTATCCTGTATTCTCCCTTCCTCCAGCACTGTCATTTCCTTCCATCTTTCTTTTGGATAGACTGGACCACCCAAAACTCTGAACCACACAAAAGGGAGTTTGCCAAAGAGTTTGGGAAAGAGACTTTTATTTTTCATGAGAAGGCTGGAGAATGGATTTGAGAATCAACAGGTAAATGATGAACAAGTAAGTCGGTGACCTCATGGGAATTTCCTCCCAACTGGTCTCCCGGCTTTTACTTTTGCCTCTCTTTCATCCCTTTTCTGGGGAAACACTGGAAACAGCAATAGACTTTATTTTCTTGGGTTTCAAAATCACTGCAGATGGTGACTGCAGCCATGAAATTAAGAGACACTTGTTCCTTGGAAGAAAAGCTATGACCAACCTTCAGTTCAGTTCAGTTCAGCCACTCAGTTGTGTCCAACTCTTTGTGACCCCATGAATTGCAGCACACCAGGCCTCCCTGTCCATCAACAACACCTGGAGTCCACCCAAATCCATGTCCATTGAGTTGGTGATGCCATCCAACCATTTCATCCTCTGTTGTCCCCTTCTCCTCCTGCCCTCAATCTTTCCCCAGCATCAGGGTCTTTTTAAATGAGTCAGCTCTTTGCCAGGAGATGGCCAAAGACAGGGATGCCTGGCATGCTGCAGTCCATAGGGTCACAAAGAGTCAGACACGACTAAGTGACCGAACAACAACATCCTTTCTCTACATGGAAAGCTCTATAAGTTGATTTTTATCACATCTAACCTTCAGTAGCTTCCAGGATCACATCTAAATCCCTTACCATGGAGGCAACCCACTCCAGTATTCTTGCCTGGAAAATTCCATGGGCTGAGGAGCCTGGTGGGCTACAGTCCATGGAACTGCAAAGAATCAGACACAACTGAATGACTGAACAGTGCAAACATGGGCTACAGGGCCCTCTGTGGTCCTGCCTCTGCCAGTCTTCCCAGCTGAATTTCAAGCCACTCTCTTCCTTAGTCACCAGCCCCAACCCTAGGCACTGCCTTCCACGTCCCTCTAATGTGTCAAGCCTTCATACTTGTCCTTCCAACTGTCTGAAAATATCTACATCCCCTGCTTTGGTGAAATCCTATTCATCCTCTAGGTTTCGGTTTAAATGTCATTTTTAAGGAGAGAGAGTTTGCTGAGCTTTCAATGAGATGCAACATTCGGGGTCTTAATCAATCCCTGTTCTTTTTCCGTCTTGGCACTTCACATAATTTATAAGTATATATTTACTTACAACTCTATTTTTAAAATATCTGCTCCTCACCTGTCTAGAAACTCAACAACAGTAGGTATATTGCTGAGTATCATCTCTGGGGTAGCTGTTACATCTAGCACCGTGCCCAGCATTGAACTGCTCATCAAAGAACGGCAGAGGGTGTGTACAGAGGGATGCTTTAGTGGGATGCTATTATGCTATAATATGCTATGCTATTGTTTAATTCATGTGTTTTTCTAAGATCCATCCACCCTCTCTTCTGATCCTTCATTTAGAAACGTGGGAATTAACAATCTCTGAATAAAATACCCCCAATTGTAAACAGATGTGCAAACCCGCTGTTCCTAAGTTGAGTTTCAAGGATACATTGTTTGACTTCTGTGTTTAGAAGGACAAAAAGTTTATTGTGTCCTTTGGAGAATAACTCTTGCTGAGAAAATAGGAGAATTCTAAGGCAACCAGTTACCTTTTCATGACAACATGTGAAAAAGCTTCTCCCTTTTTATTTCCCATCAACATTGTAACTTGTCCTTATTTTTTTGTGTGGCTGTGATTCTGTCATGCTTTGTAATGTTCATTTAATAACATAAGGATATCACAGGATGTTTATACTACTCACAAAAGACCACAGCATTCTTTCTGGATGTGTAGCACATTTTTGAAAAGCTCTTTTAAGTAGGTTTTGCTTTTCATGCAGGAAAGGCTACTAGTTTGATACAAGTCAAGGACACATCCATGGTTGTAACCATGGCCCCTCCTTGTGGCAAAACACATGCAATGACTTCAAATGCCATCTCTATTTTTTCTTCCCTTCATCTAACCTTTATCAGCAAACCAACAGAGGAGTATGAACCCCTAGCAATCTTGGTCTGGAATTTTAGCTATGGTTTTGCCACATTCCAACAAGTTTCCTTAACACCCTACTCAAAGCATTTTCTTAATGGGGCAGTCCTCCAGCCTTTTTAATTTTGGCTCATTATTTTTCATTCTACTGAGCTAAGTGTGTTATTAATGACAAAAAAAAAATTAAGTATGGTGTGCACACTAATCTAAAATTTTGAGTTGGCAATTAGTTGGAGCAAAATGCAATTAGATGTTTTCCTTCAAGTCCTAATTTACATGCTGGAAAACATGGGCAGCCTTCACAAGTAATTGCAAAAATAAGCCCTGCTTTCTGTGTTTGTGTGCAAATATAAAGCTCCCCAGCACACCTGCCTTTGCCTAAACAGAATAGAGTCCCAGGAGTCTTCTTGCTTTATGATCATCGATATATACAGCAGAAAAGAAACTGATCCACCTTTAGGTATAAAAATGTGTTTTCTCTCATATGCAGAAGCTCATCATTAATCAGTATTGACTTTACCCGTGGAGAGCTGAGTTGTATAAACTAAGTCTGACAGTATCTCCTTGTAACTCCAAGAGGGGAATTAAGGCTCTTCAGAGCCCCAGCACCCCTTTTTGTGCACTTAGAGTAACAGCTAAATTCAATTCAATCCATTAAACATTTCATGAGCACATACCCCTTGTGAGTTAGGAGCCTTGGAGGGTACACATTGAATGAGATACTGTTGACATCAAGAGTAGATCTAGTAGAGTAGATAAGGCAGGGACACAAACATTGTCATGAAAGAGGCTCCACAGGAAGTTGGTAAGGTGTGGAGTGACTAAGGAGCAACATTCCTGAGGAATGATGAGACGTGGTGGTGTCACAACCATGTCAGTGTCCCAGCAGAGAATCTAGTTTCAGCTCAGCTCCCATTCAAGAAATTACTCCTTTTTTTAAAATTGAAGGATGGTTGACTTAAGAAGTTACTCTTGCAACACAAGGACATGGCAGGAGGACTTCCCATATCTGCATAAACACAAAGTACAGAAAGGGAAGAGTAGGGTAATTTTTCAGAAAATAAGAGCAAATGAAAAACCAAGGATTATGTGTTTTCTGCAAATAGCAGATAGACAGATGAAAGCAACATTTTATTGCAGATGTAGAATCAAATGGCAAGGGACATACAGAAAGAATTCACGAGCTTGTAGAAGGATATGAAGAAGAAAAAGTATATATCCAGCACAGAATAGAAAACTTTCTGTTGGCCACACTGCTGAGTGCTTTATTAGTTCCTTAGTGAGGAGAAAACAGGTCAACATCAGAATCCCCCCATATATAATGTATAATTCCTTCTGTACAAATAATCTCGTTGCTAGCTGCACATAGTTCTCATTACTTAGTATGGGTTTGGTTATTTTTTACTTATTTATACCCCATATTGTTTCAAAGCAGCCAACATTATATTCTCACCATAAATTCCTAAGATAAAGAGCACCTTTTAGATATTTTCATCTATGTGGAATTCTAAACTGGGTGGATCTCACTTGACAACAGAGATGAAGACTTCAACGCTCAGAGTTTGTAAAAACCACACAAGGAACACATTGCATTGTATCTGCAGAGAGTCAAGACTTCCTTGTGCCTAAGTGTGCTATAGGTTACGAAAGTGCATAGTTTTGCTAAATGCTGTAGCCAAACAAAGAAAACAAGTAACTCCAGCTGGAGGAACCAAGGAGAACCTCATGTGGGGAGCACCTCTTACAAGAGGATGGGAACGTAGGAAGAGAAGCATTTCTGACATGGGAATGGCGTGTGCAAAGCTATGGAGGTAGATATTACCTGGCTGTGTGCACTGTAGAAAAGAAGAACATAGAGAAATACTTCACTATTTATGTCCTCATTTTTAAGTCCTTGCTCTTTTTACATAGAGGGAATACTTTCGTAGGAGATGAAAGATTCCACAGTACCTATTTCCCTATGACAGGTAATGAGATGCTAATGAAGCCAGCCTCATACTAGACAGAGAAAGTCTACCAGCACAGTTATGAGTTATGGAAGGATTTCAGAGAGAAAAATTCTTCTTTAAAATGTCTTCACACCTCCTCAGTGTGGTGTTGGAGAAGACTCTTGAGAATTCCTTGGACTGCAAGGAGATCAAACCAGTCAATTCTAAAGGAAATCAACCTTGAATATTCATTGGAAGGACTGATAGTGAAGCTGAAGCTCCAATACTTTGGCCACCTGATGTCAAGAGTCAACTCATTAGAAAAGACCCTGATGCTGAGAAATTGAGGCAGAAGGAGAAGGGGATGACAGAGGATGACATGATTGGATAGCACCATCAACTCGATGGACATGAGTTTGAGCAAGAACCAGGAGATGGTTAAGGACAGAGAAGCCTGGCATGTTGCAGTCCAGTGTCACAGTCGGACACGACTGAGCAACTGAACAAGAACAACACACTCCCATTCTTAAACTCACCTTAAATCTCTCTAATGGGAGCAAAATCTTTCATTTTACAATTAGCAACAGTGTGTTAAAGGGAAATACTCTTAGAAAAGACAACAGATTAGCTGTAATTCACACAGAAGTACAGAAGACAGCATTGTCTGTTGTGTGTGGGCAGGATGGCTGGAGCAAGAAAAAGGGACAACATAATACCAGGTTGTGGTCCAGGGTTTTTGTTTGCTTGCTTGTTTGCTTGTTTTGGGGTTGAGGGGGTTATTTTTTATTTTAACAAAAAGCTTTATTTTAATTGAAGTATAATTGCTTTACAATGTTGTGTTAGTTTCCACTGTACAACAGTGTGAATCAGCTGTATGTATACATAGATCCCATCTCTCTTGAACCTCCCTCCCACTCCCCTGTCCCACCTCTATGGTAATACAGAGTGAAGAAAGTCAGAAAGAGAAAGACAAATATTGTATATAAACATGTATAAACAGAATTTAGAAAAATAGTACTGATGACCCTGTTTGCAGGGACGGAATGAAAAAGCAAATTTAGAGAATGGGCTTGTGGACACAGTGGGAGGAGAGGGGGGGATGAAATGAAACAGTAGCATTGACATATATACACCATCATGTGGAAAACAGGTAACTAGTGGGAAGCTGCTGTATAAAACGAGGAGCTCTGCTCTGTGCTCTGCGAAGGCCCAGGTTTGAGTGAGGAAACAAGAGAATGAAAAAGGTCCAGAAGAAGAAGGTCAGTAGTAAGAATGACTAGTGTGGCTGACTTCATACCTATATGGGAAACAGTCATAGGTGCAGAGATGTTCACCAAATGCCTTCCTGAGCAGGGCAGGGCAAATCTAGTCACTGCTTTGGTACAGTTCTCTAATAATCACAAACTTTCCTATAAAACCCAGCACAAAGATGTCCAAAGAAGTCAAAATTGCTCCAAGTACCTTGCTGCCATTGGTGGTTTCAAAAAACATATTTTAAGTCTGTAAGGGAGCCCAAAACCACAGACAGCTGAACAGTTATTTAAAGGAGAACCCCATTTTTAAACACCGACTAATTTTAATTTTTTTCATTATTCAGAGGTAATGCCTCTGAGTTTGGAAGAGGGAGGGCTGTCATAGAAATTTAGAACATGTGGGACCACTGCTTAATGCCAGCATAGGAAGAGCCTCTAAACAGGAGAGGCATGAGTGAAGAGGGCTTCCTTTTTATGGGAGAGAGACTAGGTTGATAAAATCAAGAGCTGCTTTTATAAAGAGAGCATCACTATACGGACAGGGGAATGTGGGAGCTGTCAACTACAGTCCCACACTCTGTAGGAGATGTAAGGAGGGATCACAGGTGATTAGAAGTGTTTTGAGCTAACGGACTCCCCCAGGTAAGGTTAAGCTTAGCAAGAAGACCCCTGCCAGACTATTGCTCCAGCTTTGATCTGCACTCAGTAAGCAGCTGGCATCATGACCCTTTATCAAAAGCATGTGTGAGTGGATGAAAAGATAAAGAAGACAGTAGGTAGGGAGTATCCAGGTGTCCATGGCTAATTGCATTAAGCCTCACTTGTCCATCTGTGCACCACACGGGGTCTTTTTTTTCTTTGTATATGAGTATTATTGGCACAGAGCAAAGGCCAGGGAGGTCTGCACTTTCTTCATCAGTAATGTGGAAATTTACTTATTTTCAGACATCAACTGTACTGTACTGTTATACTGTCACCACATTCTTTTATGTTACCTGCAGGGAATGCCTTTTAATAATGACCAGCTATTCTAATAGGATGATTCTTGGCTTGCTTTTAAATTTATTCAAATTTAAAATCAACAAGCAGGTAAGAAATAGCAAGAGTCTCAATTAGGGTAAAGATTTTAAATATATATATATATAAAACATAATTCCAAGAAAAAATATGAGAGTTAAAATCCACGGGACTTGTTTATTAACTGGATTTGGTTGAAAACTAGGGGGCTATGAATTGGGTGACTGAATAGAGGCTGGTGCCACAACTGAGATGAAAAATTGACTACCTGCAGAACTCAAGGTGCCTAAGGGACACCATGAATAAAGATCAAACTCTACTGTGACAACAAATAGCCCCCAGATCTCAGTGGCTTCATGAACTTTTATTCCTTGCTCATATTATAGCCCATTGCAATTTGGGCAGTTTTCCTAGGAAGCTCCCTTTCAAGGAGTGACTCAAGAATCCAGGCAACTCCCTGTGTTGAGACTCTGCCATCTTGGAGAACTTAGCTTCCAGCCACGAGGATAAGAACATAAGGAATCAGTGCATATCATTTCCATTCACATCAGTCCATAAGCTAGGGCTCATTCCCAAAGTAAATGCAGGAAGGGCTAGCAATTATAGTCCTCCTGTGTGCCCAGAAAGAGGGACAAGATAGGGTAAGCATCTAGCCATTTCTGCCACAAACATATAACTAATAATAAAGTAGATAGCTGAATAATCCAATCTGGGGTGAGAGGGGGAATGTGTCAGAGCTGGACATGTATATTTGGATATGATCAACTAGTTAAACCTAGAAAAATCTACCAGATCAACCAAGGGGAGGATATATCATAAGAAAAGAAGGGAAGCCCGAGGAACGCCAAATTTTAAAGAGACATAGAGAAAGATGGACAATGCAGAAATTCACCAGGGACAAGGTAAGGAGCACAAAAAGTAGAATAAAGAATTTTCTTCCAGTAATTAAGAGATATGTTCAGCATTCACTGAAGTGAAGCTGGGTAAGAGTGAAGGGACCACGTTCACAGAGTCAAAATGTTAGCTCATTCTGATGAAGAATTTTTATTCCTTATGGGTAATAGAGAACTCTGAGATTTGTGGATTAGATGCTAGGATATAATATTTCTAGGACCTCTCCCTTGTATTAACAGAAACAATATTAGGATTTCCAGGAAAACACATCCAGAAGTATTGGCATATAAGTAATAGAAAGTAAACTGAGCTAGCAGCCATATGAAGTGAGTCATAGCTCTGGCTCTGCATAGCCATGATGAAGTCATGTAGTCTCTCTGAATGTCAGTCCCCAAGTCTGTGAATGTGGAGATGCACTTTCATAATGAATGACGTTAATTTTTCATAATAATGATCACCTCATGTAACCAGGTTCTAAGCTAAATTCTTCTTGCAGATTATCTCATTTATTCAATCCTATTTATTCCAATTCCATGAAGGAGGTAATATGAGACTATCCATTTCACAAATGGAGGAACTGAGGATGGGAGAAGTTAAGTAAATTTCCCCTAATCACACAACATTCAAAAAACGAACATCATGGTATCCGGTCCCATCACTTCAAGGCAAATAGAAGGGGAAACACTGGAAACAGTGACAGACTTCATTTTGGGGGGTTCCAAAATCACTGCAGATGGTGACTGAAGCCATGAAATTAAAAAACACTTGCTCCTTGGAAGAAAAGCTTTGATAAACCTAGATAGCATATTAAAAAGCAGAGACATGACTTTGCCAACAAACGTCCGTGTAGTCAAAGCTATGGTTTTTTCCAGCAGTTATGTATGGATGTGAGAGTTGGACTATAAAGAAAGCTGAGCACCCGAAGAATTGATGCTTTTGAACTGTAGTGTTAGAGAAGACTCTTGAGAGTCCCTTGGACTGCAAGCAGATCAAACTAGTCAATCCCAAAGGAAATCAGTCCTGAATATTCATGGGAAGGACTGATGCTAAAGCTGAAACTCCAATAATTTGGCCACCTGATGAGAAGAACTGACTCATTAGAAAAGACCCTGATGCTGGGAAAGATTGAAGGCTGGAAGAGAAGGGGACAACAGAGGATAAGGTGGTTGGATGACATCACTGACTCGATGGACATGAGTTCGAGCAAGCTCTGGGAGTTGGTGATGGACAGGGAAGCCTGGCATGCTGCAGTCCATGGGGTTGCAAATAGTCGGATACAACTTAGCAACTGAACTGAACTTAATTACACATGTGAAATTTAGGCACAGACAGGTAGAAATACACGCTTGGAAAGAAAAAGATTCCTACACCAGATAATGTTGCCAAGCTTTCTTTATTCACTCAGAAAATAGATGAGTGCTTCAGAGACATCATCCTTGCTCTCAAGGAGCAATTTTCCGAGAAATGAGAAGTCAAGCACAGCATAGAAGTCTTTAACTTCCAATGCACTGGCTGGGGAGCTAAGCATAAGCTATACTCTCATCAACATACACTTCCCCACCAAGGCTCTAAGGGGGATAAATTTCAAGTCCAGAATTCAGTGGGCCCTGCCAGGGACAGAGGAGCCTGGCAGGCTACAGTCCATTGGGTCACAAAGAGTTGGACACGACTGAGCAACTAATACCTTAAGTTTTTAAGACACGTGAAAAGGTGCTTTTCCATTTTTGAGAAGGTGAATTCCCCCATCTTTTTAGCTGAGTAGGTTAGTAATTAGGTTCTTCATCACTTTGTCAAAAAATAGAGCAAGAAAAGCTAAACAAAACTAGACTTCAATGACCTGTATTCCATCAATATGAAGAAAATGGATAAGGTGACCTAATTTTAAAATCCTTTTTAAGACAAAGAGCTCAATCTTTTCACTTACCAAAAAAACCTGTTTTTCTTTTAAGCTGATCTATTTATCAACTTACATAGTATAATATTCTTATTATAATAAACCATAGAACTTAAATGGATTCTATGAGATTATGAATATGATCATGTAATGCTAATTATCAAGGAAAAACTATAATATCACAATAAACTAAACTAGCTTACTATTTTACTTTTTAATTTCAATTTAAGTACATTCTTTATTCCCCTATAATTATCAGTAAAATTAAATTCTCTTTTCCAATTAGACTGAAATCAAAATTTTTTGCTGTTGAACTTCCCTGAGCTCTCTATAAATCTTCTTTAACAGGTAAAATAAAAGCCATATCTGGCACCCTATCAGTCTCCAACAGTGTTACTACACATTGTGCACAATTAAAAGATGGGTTTTTTGTTTTTTTTTTTTAAACCCAACTTTACAAAAGATGCCTCCCTAATGATGCTTTTCTCCTGTTACTACCAATAATCCTATAATGTCAAGTCTTTTTACTTCTTATCCTCAGGGTCTAACCCAGGACCTGGGTCATAATGCATATTCAGTATTTGGTTATGGAAAGATTTGAATAGATAGAAACATATTATTTACTAAGGATATTTACTAAGGATCGGAGAAGGCAATGGCACCCCACTCCAGTACTCTTGCCTGGAAAATCCCAAGGACAGAGGAGCCTAGTGGGCTGCAGTCCATGGGGTCGCGAAGAGTCCGACATGACTGAGTGACTTCCCTTTCACTTTTCACTTTCATGCATTGGAGAAGGAAATGGCAACCCACTCCAGTGTTCTTGCCTGGAGAATCCCAGGGACGGCAGAGCCTGGTGGGCTGCCGTCTATGGGGTCGCACAGAGTCGGACACGACTGAAGCGACTTAGCAGCAGCAGCAGCATTTACTAAGGATAGAGCACTGAACAAGACATATAAGATCCCTCCTATCAGGAAGCCTACATTTGCATAATGAAGGACTGAAAAAGCAAACAAGTAAATACAGTAATTTATTTTGGCAAGAGATTGTAGTTACTAGCATATTCTTGACACTCAAAATAGTCCTTATTTATACCATTTAAGGTCATCCTCTTCAACCAACTAACAGCTTCTGGAAGAATACAGTATGATAAAAGCGGGCACCTTACCAGCCAGTTTTGTCTACTGAGGCCTGGTGATTCACCTTGACCAGCCTTGCAATCTGTTCTTTAATAAACAAATAACGCACACCAGCCTAATTCCAACAAAGCAACTGCTAAAATAGCCTGGAAATGTCTGAATTCTGCTGATTTCTCGCATAAGGCTGGAGAGTCCTCCAGGGCAAAACTTAATTTCAATTATTCTGCAGGGCATAAACTAAAGATTGATGTTATCTGTGTCTATAGATGTAAAATTGCAAGGGTTTACTTAAGAATGTTGTTCTGGTTAGCTATAGGCACGCCCATCTCAGATGTTTTGCACACATAGTTTTAACTTCTCCCCATTTGATTGAAGGTAAACACAGTGGTCAGTTTTCACAAAGCTGAAAATCAAGACAAGTCTGCCTTATATAGCCAGGCTCATCTTTGAGCATCTCTGGTGACTCAGATAGTAAAGATTCTGCCTGCGTACTCATGTGCTCACTGTATCCATCATGGTTTGTTCGGGAAAATGGAAACCACTCTAGGTGTTTCAAGTAGACTGTAATTTAGTTCACACTATTGAATGTTGCCAAAGTCATTGGAGGGAGGCTTGAGAAGTGGTAAGTAACAAGTCCAATGAGAGCACCAAAGAAAACAACTGCAGAGGTGAGGGGAGGAAGATTAAGATATTGAATAAAGTAACCGTGAGTTACTCAAGGAACAAAAATTGCCTGTTGAAAAGCCTATTCAAAAGCTCTTGGCCTTTTTGAGGAATTTTGGCTTCAAAAGCAAATTTCTAAAATTTAAGCTTTTCTCAGTACTTGAGAAAAGTCTTTAAAATTCCATGGAAAATAACTATTTACTCTAAAAATACCATTTGCAATTTGAAAATAGAAGACATAAACTAATATCCAGCATTTAGAGGACTGTTTTAAGTAGAAGAAACCTTCCAAAGATCAAAGATACTACAATAATTAATTCCAATTTTTGCCTTTTACTGCCATTTGTGTGTGTGTTAATCGCTCAGTCATGTCTGACTCTTTGTGACCCCACGGACTACTGTAGCCCACCAGGCTCCTCTATCCATGGGATTTTTTTTGGGTCTGTGCTATCTCATTTATCCATTACTAAGCCCTAGGAATCTGTAACCTGTTTATGGACCACAGGTAGAAATATACCCATTATAACAACACTAGATCAACAGTCTACCTTCTCAGATTCAAGAATTTGACAAAATCATTCATAAAGAAATTTATGCAGAATTTCTGTTACTTTAAATATAAAATTAAATTTGAAGGGAAAAAATTTAATTATAATAAAGTATAGTTTAGAGCTTACATGCTTCTAGAACCAAACCATTCTGTTTCTCTATTTTTGTTTGCAATATGTACTGGTGGTTTCCAATTCTCTTTGAAGCTCTGCTCTTGCTGACATTCCCCACCATTACAAACACCTATGGCAGTCCTTTCCTCCAGAGTTGCACAAAGGATGTGTCTCTTTCACATGGTGGTTGGTCCTGACTGGCAAGAATGCAGTGATCTCCACAGCTATGGAAGCAAAGCCTCCACAGGGGCTGTGACACTCTCCATGCCTTTTCCTAAGTCAAAATAAAGATTTTCTGTGCAGCTTCTCCTAGTGCTTTGACTATGTATTGTCCCCCGAAAGACTTATTACTCATTAAGCAGAAAAATGGTTTTTATACCTGTCATTTGATTTTTCTGTTTTCCTTGCTTTATCAGTATTTGTATACAAAATGGTGCACCACTTAAATACCTTCAAGATCAACTTCAAAAGGATAGTAACTTGCTACATCATTCCACTAGGACAATGGAGCACAGGTTTATGATCCAGGTCCTACTTCAACAGAGAAAAAGACTTTATGTCACTCCTATCCTTAGCATTTCCATGAAAGAACTAAAATGAGGAATCAGAGCAGAATCAAATGACTTTTTTTTCTTTATTTTATTTTATTTTTATTTTTTTATTTTTTTTACTTTATTTTACTTTACAATACTCTATTGGCTTTGCCATACATCGACATGAATCCACCAAAATGACATTTAAAATGATAACAATACAGGGATTTTCCAGAATGACCAATCCAAGTAAAAACTTTAAAAAGTCTATTCATTTACATAACAGCAGCAACCAGATACCATGGCTCATCCAAGACCACAATGGGGATGCTCCGATAACAAAGTATCTTGTCCACATCTCATAAATTTCACCCAAATATTTGTAAATATGTAAGGCTAGAGTTTCATAATAATGATAAACATCATGAAGCTACTAGAGATTTTGTTGTTGTTGTTGATGATGATGATGATATTTCAAACAACAAAAGTAAAAAGTAACCAACAAAAATTTCCCCAAGGGAAGGAAGAAGTTTGTTGAAAGGGGAACAAAAGAAACGCCAAAGTGTTTTGAAAAGAGCAGAAACTGGGCAATGCCAATGATATACAGCAACATCCACGATAAGCCGCAGTCTGTTTAGTGAGCTACCATCAAGGAGAGTAAGATGTAGCCATTGACATTTTGCTGACTACTTTAATGAGCGAAATTTCAGGAAGATATCATCAACCAGCATAACTCACGTCATATGCTTACCCCTTAGCCAGTGGAGGGCAGGGTGATTGACAGTACCGCCAAGTAGAAGGGCGAATCAAAGCTATGTTGGCAAAAACACAGATGCCACAGGTACACAGGGATACAAGGCTACCAGGCTTTCTAGCAGAATGCAAACTAGACTCTTTACGATTCTCAAGGAACATGATCACCTTTAACAACTCAATGAACAGCTTGTTTGTAAGCAACTCTTGTAATACTTTATCAACTGAATTGTGTCTAGCCAAGACATGGAAACAACTTCAATGTACTTCAACAGATGAATGGATAAAGAAGATTTGCATCATCTGTACAATGGAATATTAGTCTTAAAAAAGAATGAAATGATATTTGCAGCAACATGGTTGGACTTAGATATTATCATACTAAGCAAAGTCAGCCAGAAAGAGAAAGGCAAGCACTATACAATATCACTTATCGTAGATATCACTTATATGACACAATGAGCAGATTTACAAAACAGACAGATTCATAAACAAACAGAACAGACTTGTGGTCGCCAAGGGGGAAGGGGAGTGGGGGAGGGAAGGACTGGGAGTTTGGGATTAGCAGATGCAAACTAGTATATAGAGGACGGGAAAACAGCAAGGTTCCACTGTACAGCATGGGGAGCTATAGTCAATATCCTGCGACAAACCATAATGGAAAAGAATATGAACAAGTATATATATGTGTGTATATATATATATATATGAATCACTTTGCTGTATAGCAGAAATTGATACAACATTGTAAATCAACTATACTTCAATAAATTAAAAAAAAATTTTTTGAATGAGTGTAAAAGTTCAAAGGAAAAAATTACAGAATTGAGTTCCTTCAAAATATATTTGTTGAAGCCCCAACCACCACCACGACCGCTACCGTTTGCCACCACCCCACCCTACCCCCACATAACAACGTGTGACTGTATTTGGAGACAGGACCTTCAAAGAAGCAATTATGGTTAGATGAAGTCATAGAGTGATGCTTTACTCCAAAAGGTCTGGTGTCCTTCTCAGGAAAGGAAGAGACACCAGGAAGGGGAGCACACACAAAGGAAAAGCCATGTGAGTACACAGGGAGAAGACAGCTCCCTGCACGTCGAGAGAGGCCTACGGAAAAACCAAACCTTCGAAGTCAACACTTCTATCTTGAACCTCCAGCCTCCAGAACTGTAAGAAATAAATTTCTGTTGTTTAACCCGCCTGATCCCTGGAGCTCTGTTATGGTAGCCCTATAGATTAACATACCCTTGAAAGTTTTAGCAAAGTCTAAGGGATTTGTGTATCAATTTCAATAAAAACTGCTGAGAAGACAGCCCTCTGTTGATTATGCCATGGCCCCACAGTTCTCCAGATGTTTCAGACCATGCACTGGGGAACTAGCCTTCTCCTGGCAACAGTTCCAATGCTGCTTTCATTTATACCATAGCATAGCTTATAAACTAAATAAGATGAATTGTTAGTAACTATCAGCACAGTCATTTTACAAAAAAGATGATCACAGCCTAGGTGAGCCTTTGATAGCCCTAGTATAAAATACACTCATTTAAATGAGTTTGAGTAAGCTCCGGGAGTTGGTGATGGACAGGGAAGCCAGAGTCAGACACGACTGAGCGACGGAACTGAACTGAATTCCATTTAGCAAACAAATACTACTTGCTATTGTTTGCTGTGCCTTAAACTAGCCTCTGATAATATGCAGCAAGATGAAATCTAACCCCTGACCACAAGGAGCTCTGAGTGTAATAATGGAGGAGACAATGTGAAAAAAGCATTAAAGTTCACTGCAATAATATTTATGTAAGGTGTTACAGACAGAGATAAACAGAGTGCCTGAAGAACTATGAACGGAGGTTCATAACATGGTACAGGAGGTAGTAATCAAAACCATCCCCAAGAGAAAGAAATGCAAAAAAGGCAAAATGGTTGTCTGAGGAGGGCTTACAACAGCTGAGAAAAGAAGCTAAAGGAAAAGGAGAAAAGGAAAGATATGCCCATTTAAAGGCAGAGTTCCAAAGAATAGCAAGGAGAGGTAAGACAGCCTTTCTCAGTGATCAATGCAAAGAAACAGGAAAACAATAGAATGGGAAAAACTAGAGATCTCTTCAAGAAAATTAAAGATACCAAGGGAACATTTCATACAAAGATGTGCACAATAAAGGACAGAAATAGTATAGACCTAACAAAAGCAGAAGATACTAAGAAAAGGTGGCAAGAATACACAGAAGAACTATACAAAAAGTTATTAATGACCCAGATAGCCACAATGGTTTTATCACTCACCTAGAGCCAGGCCTCCTGGAGTGCAAAGTCAAGTGGGCCTTAGGAAGCATCACTATGAACAAAACTGGTAGAGGTGATAGAACTCCAGTTGAGCCATTTCTTTTTTCTTTCTTTCTTTTTTTTTTTACTTTATTTTACTTTACAATACTCTATTGGCTTTGCCATACATCGACATGAATCCACCACAGGTATACACGAGCTCCCAATCAAATCCTAAAAATGATCCTGTGAAAGTGCTGCACTCAATATGCCAGCATATGTGGAAAACTCAGCAGTGGCCATAGGACTGGAAAAGGTCAGTTTTCATTCCAATCCCAAAGAAAGGCAACACCAAAGAATATTCAAAACTACCACATAATTACACTCATCTCACACACTAGCAAAGTAATGCTCAAAATTCTCCAAGCCAGGCTTCAACAGTACACGAACCAAGAACTTCCAGATGTTCAAGCTGGATTTAGGAAAGGCAGATGAACCAGAGGTCAAATTGCCAATATCTGTTGGATCACCAAAAAAGCAGGAGAGTTCCAGGAAAACATCTACTTCTGCTTTATTGATTATGCCAAAGCCTTTGACTCTTTAGAGCAAAACAAACTGTGGATAATGCTTAAAGAGATGGGAAAACCAGACCAACTTACCTGCCTCCTGAGAAATCTGTATGCACATCAAGAAGCAACACGAACCAGACATGGAACAACGTACTAGTTCCAGATTGGGAAAGGAGTATATTAAGGCTGTGTATTGTCACCTTGCTTATTTAATTTACATGTAGAGTACGTCATGGGAAATGCCAGGCTCAATGAAACATAAGCTGGAATTAATATTGCTGGGAGAAATATCAATAACCTCAGATATGCAGATGACATGACCTTTATGAGAGAAAGGGAAGAAGAACTAAAGAGCCTCTTGATGAAAGAGGAGAGTGAAAAAGCTGACTTAAACTTAACATTCAAAAAAATGAAGATCATGGCATCTAATCCCATCACTTCAAGGCAAATAGATGGAGAAAAAATGGAAACAGTGAGAGACTTTATTTTCTTGGGCTCCAAAATCACTGCAGATGCTGACTGTGCCATGAAATTAAAAGAGGCTTGCTCCTTGGAAGAAAAGCTATGACAAACCTAAACACACAGTAAAAAGCAGAGAAATTACTTTGCCAACAAAGGTCTGTCTACTCAAGACTATGGTTTTTCCAGTAGTCATGTATGGACGTGAGAGTTGGACCATAAAGAAACCTGAGCACCAAAGAATTGATGCTTTTGAACTGTGGTGTTGGAGAAGACTCTTGAGAGTCCCTTGGACTGCAAGGAGATCAAACCAGTTAATCCTAAAGGAAGCCAGTCCTGAATATTCATGGGAAGGACTGATGCTGAAGCTTCAATACTTTGGCCACCTGATGTGAAGAACTGACTCACTGGAAAAGACCCTGATGCTGGGAAAGATCAAAGGCAAGAGGAGAAGGGTATAACAGAGTATGAGATGGTTAGAAGGCATCACCAACTCAATGGACATGAGTTTGAGCAAGCACCGGGAGATGATGATGGACAGAGAAACCTGGCATGCTGCAATCCATGGGGTTGCAAATAGTCGGACATGACTGAGCAACAAAACTGAACTGAAGATATTACAACACCATGTTTTTCAAACTGGAGTATTATTATTCTACAGAAATTCCAGAAATGATGCCAGAGAAAACCCAAATTCATAGTGGAAACATGTTTTATTATCTTGCAACATCTATTATATTTGAAAACTGAGGTTGGGATGATTTGGGAGAATGGCATTGAAACATGTATAATATATAAGAAACGAATCACCAGTCTAGGTTCGAAGCAGGATACAGGATGCTTGGGGCTGGTGCACTGGGATGACCCAGAGTGATGGTATGGGCAGGGAGGTGGGGGGGGGGGCGGTTCAGGATTGGGAACACATGTACACCCATGGTGGATTCATGTTGATGTATGGCAAAACCAATACAGTATTATAAAGTAAAATAAAGTAAAATTAAAAAAAAACTGTATTATTTAACTGGTGATAAACATTATATCTATCACCAATGATGGACAGAAAGCCTGGCTTGCTGCAGTCCATGGAGTCTCAGTCAGACATGACTGAGCAACTGAACTGAAATATTATGTTAACATTTAATTTATAATGAAAAATTCAAGTTGGAATAACAGACCCTAGGATCTACCATCTTTCATTTTATCTTTTTATTGAAGCTTCTTGGAAGGAAAAAAATTTAAAACACTGGAAAGGACCCAAACCTTCATTCCCTCCTCCCCCTGCATTTCTCTATATACTGATTATGTAAAGTTTATGCTTGTTAATCTCTGTGGACTTAAGGAGTATAGCTCTGTTGACTTTTAATGACGTTACCCTCAACTGACATTTTTTGTAATTCCATATTTCTTGAAAGAAAAAAAAGTTCCCCTTTCTTTGCCACATCAAGGTCCCCAAATGAATACTAAAAATACATACTTAGATGAACATTCAAATCTGACTGAAAAATTCAGAAATTTATTTGCAGTTTAGTTTTTAACAGAAAATCTTTTCGCTATCAGAGATATATACATATTTATAAAGGAATGTATCTAACAAGCGTCTCACCTCCTGAGATAAAATGAGCTTGGCTGGCATCTAAATGCCTTTGGACATCTTCCTGGGCCAAGGACAAGTAGAAAATTATTTAAAAGGAAGTGACTAAGAGAATTATATATCCAAAGTCATACTTTTATCATACTTATATCTGTTCAAAGTACATATCAGACTACACTGAAGTTAAAATAGTTTCTTCTGAAACAAAGAATTTACTAAAAAATAGAAGCCACCAAACTGAACAGGAGAAACACTCTCTTCTGAGCTGATTCTCCCATTGTACACAGTCCCTAGTTGATCTCACACTATTCTACATTTCTAGGTCTGAAAATCAGTCAATAGACAGATATTTAGTAAGTGCCAGATGGGTACATAGGCTAGTTCTGAGAACTGTACGAAAATAAGAAAGGCAGTAGAAGACATGCTCCCAGCCCGATAAGAGGTTCACCTGGAACATAAACCTTACCCTCTGCTTCTTAGAGTCACTGGTGGCAAAGTTCTTTCCAAGTTGCCTCAACTTCAGATCACATCTTCGACTCTCCATGGAAAGCAGGTTAACGGAGGTCTCAAGAGCCAGTCAAGGCAGATATAAGAAAGTTTCGTTAACTAATGTAAGAAAAAAGATACACCATACAGTTTACAGTTTATATTTCTATATCTTGACATTATTTATTAAGTTCACCAGCAAATTGTTTCAAGAAGTCTCTTTTGTGTGTGGATATGAAACAGCAATAAGAGTAACCGGTCTCTCTTGCTGTTGTTTAGTCGTTAAGTCATGTCTGACTCTTTTGCAACCCCATGTACTGTAGCCCTGCCAGGCTCCTCTGCCAATGGGATTTCCCAGGCAACAGTACTAGAATGGGTTTCCATTGCTTTCTCCAGGGATTGAACCCAAGTCTCCTGCATTGGTAGGCGTATTCTTTACCACTGAGCCACCTGGGAAGCCAACTCAAATCTACATTATTCTTATTTGTGACTCTTGTTTTCATCTTTATTCATTATTTCCTCAGCTTGCTTTTCTGACATCATCTAACATTATTTTTCTTTCTGTCACTGAGTTTTAGAAATACCAAAGGAAGTGAACAATCTGAAAATACAAGGGAAAAACATAAGCTGAAAATGTGAGGCTTCTTAAAAATTAATCCAGTACTCTTTTGAGTATACCATTTGGCCCTATGACATGGGTAAGGGAAATGTTTGCTACAGTACACACCAGTAACTATGAATTGGTCTTTTTTTAATTCAGAAAAATACTAGCACAAAACTCCCTAAATTTAATTAATTAATTAATTAATTAATGTTCTAATCTTTACTGACTCATTTAATGGACAATAAGTTACTGTATGATGTGTTTTGGTATATTTGTGTTGTATTGTTTGTTGTGTATGGAAGTGAGTGATGTTATAGATTACAAAGTTGAACCATGATATGACTGTGGCACTAGGGAAGATAAAGAAGCAAATAAAGAGAAGAGAAATAAGAATATGTCACGTTTCTTACACCATATTTTGAATCATGAAAAATTCTCCTAGGAGGCAAGACATATTTGGAAAAGGAATATTATAACTTCAAGCAAATAATAAATGTGATGTGGCAAATTTCCCTTCTTAAACAATATTTTGTCATTTTTATATGATATGAAACTAAATTTAATGGATTCTTTTGTGGGCACCTCTACTAACAGATTCACAAAACACAACTGTCTCAAGGGTAGTGTTGTGTGTGCTGTGTTCTAAGTTGCTTCAGTCATGTCTGACTCTGCGACCCTATGGACTATAACCTTCCAGACTGCTCTGTCCATGGGATTCTCCAGGTAAGAATACTGGAGTAGGTTGCCCTCCTCCAATGGATCTTTCCAACCAAGGGATCAAACCCTCACCTCTTACATCTCCTGCACTGGCAGGCAGGTTCTTTACCACTAGTGAAACAGCAAAAATTTAGTATACACAGAGACTGATGCAAGAGAATTGAGAGCCAAGAAATAAATCCACACATATATGGTCAATTACTTTATAACAAAGGAACCAAGACTAACCAATGGGGAAAATCAGCCTCTTCAATATATGGTGTTGGGAAAACTGAATAGTCATATGCAAAAGAATGAAACTTGACCACCACTTTACACCACACACAAAAAATAACTCAAAATGGATTACAGACCTAAATGTAAGACTTGAAACTGTAAAAATCTTAGAAGAAAACATAAGCAATACACCCTTTGACATCAGTCTTAGCAATGTAGCTCTAGATATGTCTCCACAGGCAAAAGAGAAAGCAAAAATAAACAAATAAGTTTACATCAAATGAAAGTTTCTGCCTAGAAAAGGAAATTATCAATAAAATAAAAATACAATCTATCAAATAGGAGAAGGTTTTTGCAAATAATACATCTGAAAATAAGTTAATACCCAAAATATATAAAGAACTCATGCAACTCAACAACAAAAAACAAACAAACAATTTTAAAATGGGCAGAGGAACTGAATAGTCATTTGGACAAAGATATATAGATGGCCAATAGGCACGTGGAAATATGTTCAATGTCACTAATTATTAGAGAAATACAAATCAAAACCACAAATGAGATATTTGATACCTGTCAGAATGGCTATTATCAAAAAGGCAAGAAATAGCAAGTATTAGAGAGGATATGGAGAAAAGGGAATCATCACACACTGTTGGTGGGAATACAAAATGGTGCAGCCACTATGGAAAACAGTATGGAGATTCCCCCCCAAATTAAGAGTAGAGCTATCATATGATACAGCTATCCCATTTGGGGGTATTTATTACAAGAATACAAAACACAAAGTTGAAAAGATACATGAACCCCTATGTTCATAGCAATATTATTTACAATTGCCAAGATAGAGAAGCTGCCTAACTGCCCACCACAGATGGCTGGATAAAGATGTGTTAGTATACACAATAGAATACTACTCATCTATAAAAAGATAAAAATCTTGCCATTTGAAACAGTATGGATAAACCTGGAAGGGAATATGCTAAAGAAATAAGCTGCTGCTGCTAAGTCGCTTCAGTCGTGTCCGACTCTGTGTGACCCCATAGATGGCAGCCCACCAGGCTCCCCCGTCCCTGGGATTCTCCAGGCAAGAACACTGGAGTGGGTTGCCATTTACCTCTTCCCTATTACCTGGCGTACTTAGAGTGACAATATCAAGGGGCCTGACTGTGTAGATTTTGACCCTTGATTTAGTCAAGATTACTACTAATCTTGGAAAAGTTAGTTAACCGCATGGAGTTTTTTGTGAAGAGGAAATACAATCTGGCATGTAAAGTACTTGATATATATCAATGGCTCAGTAAATGTTAAAGAGAACAACAAGGAGAGGGAAGTAGGTAATAGACAAATGACAAAGAGACTGATGACACACAGAGTTCCCCTTTATTCAATGTTTACTTTAAAAATAAAGTACATAAATCTATATTACATAGAATCACAAAGGTGTTTCCACATTTGTGAGGTCATAGCTTAAATTTGGGAATTTTAATTTAAAACCTTGGAGATGTTGGTTAATTCAATAATTATGCCTGGATTTTAATAATTATGCCAGGATTTAATAATTATTAAATCCTGCTATGTAGAAATGCTGTCTAATTGTCTTCTCTTTGTTCTTAAATTAGGGCAGCCTCATTCTATAGCAGGTGAAACTTAAATTTGAAATCAACATCTTTTATTGTTCTGAGTATTTATTTTGTAATCAAATTCACTTTTTGATTTTTGGTTGGATATGTTCCTAGCAGTAATATTAGACAAAATTTTGATGTATTACCACTGTCAAGAATAAAATAATTGATGTACAATTTAAAGCAAAAGAATCTAGATAAATAATTTTGCTTCCAGTCATTATAGAATAACTAGTACCAGATTTGCTTTTTGCTAAAAAGAATGCTAAAACTAGACAAAGTGTATAAGGCAACTGTTGAAAGACACTAAATAGCAGACAGGGTACGGCTGTTTTCTTTTTTTAAACTATTTTATTTATTTATTTATTTTTGGTTGCACCACATGGCATGTGGGATATTAATTCCCTGCTGCTGCTGCTGCTGCTGCTAAGTCACTTCAGTCATGTCCAACCCTGTGCAACCCCATAGATAGCAGCTCACCAGGCTCCTCTGTCCCTGGGATTCTCCAGGCAAGAATACTGGAGTATGTTGCCATTTCCTTCTCCAATGCATGAGAGTGAAAAGTGAAAGTGAAGTCGCTCAGTCGGGACCGACTGACCAGGGATCAAATCCATGCCCCCTGCATTGAAAGCCCAGAGTCTTAACCACTGGCCTGCCAGAGAAGTCCTATAGGGCTATTTTCTAAGAGAGAAGGGAAACATACAAAGTGAGGCAACATGGAGACTGTCAATCTCACTGAGCAAAGGAAGCAATAATTAGAGTTCCAGGTGGCCAAAGTGACTGAAATGGGCTAAACAGGGTAATAGGAAGAGGAAGTCACACAGAAAGACTGAGGCTTAAAACTAAGATGAGGATTCATTGTAGGTTCTTGGCCAAGGTATAGGTGGTGCATGAAGCCTAGAAAAGATTGCCTGCTTAGAGGCTTTTTTAAAGCGATAGTGTAGAGGAAAATTTTAAGGAGACCTCTGACTGGAGATAACGGAGGTCATACAAGGCTAGCCCAATTAGAATAGAAATATTTTGCTGAGTATCTTGGGCACTAAGTTTAAACTCTAGAAACGTGATGCATTATGAGTAAGCATCTGACTATAGGATAAGGACCATACTCTATGATTAGTACAAAACTGAAACAGACTCAACCTAATGAAGAATAAAATTGAGTCTGCTGCTGCTGCTAAGTCACTTCAGTCGTGTCGGACTCTGTGCCACACCATAGACGGCAACCCACCAGGCTCTGCCGTCCCTGGGACTCTCCAGGCAAGAACACAGGAGTGAGTTGCCATTTCCTTCTCCGGCGCATAAAAGTGAAAGTGAAGTCGCTCAGTTGTGTCCAACTCTTTGTGACCCCATGCACTGCAGCCTATGAGACTCCTCCGTCCAAGAGATTTTCCAGGCAAGAGGACTAGTAGGACCAAAAGGATTAGCCAGTACTTTAACTGCTTGCCAAAATAAAACTCAACACCTATTAAAAGGAAATATTATGACCTATTTTCCATAAAATGTACCATCTTTAATGTCTGATACAAAAGCAAAACCTACTAGACATGTGACTGAGTAGGAAAATATGACCTAAAATCAAAGGGAAAAAATGCAGTCAACAGAAATAGACCCCAAAATGACCCAGATTATAAAATTAGCAGACAAGAACTTTAAACCAGATATTATAAATGTATATGTTCCAAGACTTAAAGAAAAAGATAGGTATAGTAAGCAAGAAAATAAGAAACCTTGAAGGCAAGTGTAAACTGTTTATAATAAAACCCAAACAGATCTTACAGAATTGAAAAGTAAAATATCTGAAATGAAAATTTCACTGGATGGGCTTAAGAGGAATTTGGGGCTGGCAGAAAAAGAAAGGATTAGTGAATTTGAAAACAAATCAATAGAAGTTATCCAATCTGAGGGACAGAGATTAAGGGAAAATAAATGAAAGAGACTCAGTTACCTGTGGGACAATATTAGGCATACATGTAAGCTGAGTCTCAGAAGGAAAATAAAGAGCAAATAGCATGGGGAAAAAAAATTTTTTTTAAGAAATAACAGCTTATAGTTTCCCAAATGATTAAAAACATCTACTTAAAAATACAGGAAGCTCAAGTTTTATAGGCAAATGATGACTCAGTGGTAAACAATCACCTGCCAAGAAGGGAGACATGAGTTCAATCCTCCTGTCTCAGGAAGATACCCTAGAGAAGGAAAGAGCAATCCCTCCATGTATTCTTGCCTGGGAAATCCCACAGACAGAGGAGCCTGGTGTGCTGTAGTCCATGAGGTCACAAAAAGTTGGGCATGTATTAGCAACTGAACAACAAATAGTATTGAGTTATAATTTTGGACTTCTCCCTACTTCTTTTTTTTTTTTTTTACTTTATTTTACTTTACAATACTCTATTGGCTTTGCCATACATCGACATGAATCCACCACAGGTGTACACGAGCTCCCAATCCTGCATCCCCCTCCCACCTCCCACCCCACAACATCTCTCTGGATCATCCCCGTGCACCAGCCCCAAGCATCCTGCATCCTGCATCGAACACTTCTAACCCAAGACACAGCTTTATTTAAAACTTCTCTTCATTATCCTAGTACCTAAAGTTGATTTTTTTTCAAACTGTGCATGGTTATAATGGAATAACCTCAGGATAGTCAAAAATTTTCCTTTGATATCATTTCTCAGTACTTTAAGGTCTAGAACAAAGCTTCACTTTGTAAAACATACATTACTACACAAATATAAAATATTAGAGTCTCTGAGACATCCAAATGTTTCTCAACACATCCAGAAATAAAATTTTACCAGCTATCGGGCATCCTTTAGCCTACTCAAGTTGACTGATTAAACATCACAGACCTCAACCGTACTCTTCTGCTTGCCTGTTAAGTCACTTCAGTCATGTCTGACTCTTTGTGACCCCATGGACTATAGCCCACCAGCCTCCACTGTCCAGAGGATTCTCCATGCAAGAATACTGGAGTGGGTTGCCATGCCCTCCTCCAGGGATATTCCCAACCCAGGGATCAAACCTACATCTATCTATATCTCCTGCATTGGCAGGTGGGTTCTTTACCACTAGCACCACCTGGGAAGCCCATGACTCTTCTACTCAGAGATAAAGTTATTCCAGATCAGGAAATTATCCAGGAACTACAGAAGGTAATCATTTGGACAGTGCTCTAACCAACACTTCGCCTTATGTAATCAACATTATTATAGTTTCCATATTTTAGAGATATGGAAACTGAGGCTGAGAGAGACTGAAAGGGCTACTGGTACAGTTGTAACTAGAACTCCAGTCTTGTGGTTCAATTCAGTTCAAATGCTTTTGGTTGAGAAGAGCAGTGAGATTAGTGACCTGGGCTGGTGGAAGGAGCCTTCATCTTGGGGCAGATCATGAGAATGCAGCCATAAGTAGTTACTGAAACTGCCTATATCAACAGTACTGGAGAAGAGAATAGACCTGGCATTTCAAAGAGATGACAGGACCCTGCATCCAGGATGAACTGGTCTATGTTCTTTCAAAATTCACTTAAATTTTTCTATTCACTTATAACTTGGCTTTTAGCTATAAAGGCTGTAAAGGAGTTATATGTGTTAATTTTTTAAACTTCCATAAATTGGAGGAAAGACTTTCAATATTCTTTCTCTTAAATGCCAGGATTATCCTAAACCAGAGCAACGTATGTAAAACTTCATAACATCTGGATGAAATTTAAAGATTTCAATAGTGTGTTCCCTGGGGTTGGCTGGGCTATGCATCACCATGCTTCTCTAATGTGCTTGTATAATTATTATATGAATGTATTGATTTTGCAGATTCACAGTCTCTGCAATTTCTCATTGATTAGTCCAGGGTTGATTTTATTGAAGGCTAAACAAGGACCTCCAGGAACTGAAGAAGTGCAAAAATGAATGCAATACAAGATTTCTTTCTATCTACTGAGTCTCCTGTGGAAACTTTGCTAGCATTTGTCAGTGGAGCTCCCTAAGTACCAGTACAGAGCTAGGAAGCTTCTGGCAATTTTAAGAAAAATGTTTAGGTTCAATAATAAAAGTTTACTGGAAGCACCTCTGATTTTCTTTTCCTGCCCTTTTTTATGGGCTTGGTTGTTTTGCTAAATTAAGTTTGAGGTTCACTCGCTTTGTTACAGCACCACGTTAATGAGGCCAAAATGTCAGGCTCCATCTCTGTAGTGACAAACTGCACCCCTAACCTCAGGGAGCTTCCCTGGTAGATGAAAACAGGAAGGATATTTGCAAAAACAAAGAAAACAATTTCAGGTCCTGACACGGAGACTGGCATCGCCTTCACTTACACAAAATAACAAATTGTTCCCCTCTGTTAAGACAGAACAACCCAAAGGAAATTATTAGTGTCATAGAATAAATAAGATTGCCAAAAAGAAAAAAATTAGAAGGTCCAAAAATGATTAACACAAAATCAAGCCCACGGTTTAGAAGATGAAAATTTTCAGCCATTTGGTTTGAGATGCCCCAGTGATTATTTGGCCTAAATGTGCTAAACAATCCAGGTTGAACAGTGAGTAATTAAAATCTGGTTAATTCTTATCAGCTTAGCAAAGGGTACTGCTTTTCACTGCCCCCATCCTCCAAGTTGGCAATGTACCTATACATTAAATTTAATTTGTCATTTTGGACATTTCACTGGCTATATTGTAATATACTTAGAAGCACATTTGCCACTCTGTCCTTTTTTGACATCAGTTCTTCCTACACTATGCACATTAGGTAAATACTAAAATATAGATAGGACAGAGTACTTTTGAAATTTTCTCATTTAGGGACACTACAGTGAACTAATTGTGATTCAAGATATCAACATTGCTTCTTGGCAGTTGCTACCAGAGAAAAATAATAAAATGTGAATGAACAAATTACTGTTTAAACAGCAATACTTTTGATAATTAGCAGATATACTGAGGGATAAATAGGGGGGAGAAAATCTGGAAAGAGAAAAAAGGGATTTAAATTTAAATAGAATTTCTTTTAACATTTCCCCCATTGTACAAAAGTCCATCTTTAATTCATATTACAGTGAGTAATTTGTAATGCTGTGTCAAAATAGATATGCAAAGAGGATATGCATTTGAATTTTAAATCTGATCCCTAAGTTTGAATTTAATATCATGCCCTAACTGAGTCCTGTATGTGAAATGGGAATTTTGAATCTGCTTTGAATGTCATAAGGATCAGCAATCATGCATAGTGTTATCATTGTTCATTATCTATCATGATTTGTGAAAAGAACATGAAATGGCATTAATCATTATTTTCTACTACTAATAATATACTTTCAATGCAAATTTCACCATTTTCTAAATATCTGGCAGGAGAAAATTCTTCATCGCACCCACAAACCACCCCCTCTCCTTCATTCTGCATTTGCAGCTGGAAGCCTTGGTGACTGCTAAAACACATCCCCCACCAAAGGAAAGATTTAGATCTTACAACGTTAAAGAAAAACTGAACTCCTGACCCTAAACCCAAACACCTACAATCATAAAATCATCAGGTTTCAGGGGACTTCTGGAGTCATCAACTCATTGCCGAATAGGGAAATAAAGGCCAGTTTGGTAAACTGATTTGCCCAAGGTCAGTCAGCTGGTTAAAGGCAGAGAGGGGAATGGAAACCAGATCTCCTGACTTCAGGTTGAGTGTTTTTCCCAATATACAAAATGAGCAGAATAACATCAGCTTTAGAAGCAAAGGCTTTAGGATCAAACAGACTTGGGACTAATTTCTGATTCTACCAATTCTTTGTTTTAATTTCTTCATCTAAAAATTATATAAGCTGATGATACAGGCTAGGCACGTCATTGTAAGTATTACATGATATAATGCACAGAAAGTACTTAACTGTAAGCCGGGCAACAATAAACATTCAATAAATATTAACAATGGATTTTATTATCAATTCATGTTGCTTAAACAACAATTTTTGTTCATGTAAGTAACCTTTGTCTCCCACGTCCCCTCCAAATAAAACACAAACTCAACATTTTATATATATATCTGGAGAATCCCAAGGACAGATGAGCCTGTCAGGCTACAGTCCATAGGGTCGCAAAGAGTGGGACATGACTGAAGTGACTGAGCATGTATGTATGCATATATATAGATATATGCATATATTTATACACACAATATATATATAAAACACTTGAAACCCAGAATGGAATAAGTGAACCTTTCTGACTTAACTATTAAACTCTAGTGATAACAAGTAAGACCTCATGTGACACCCCATTGAAGAAAGCTGTCAAAGCATAACTGAACAATACTTTTCAGTTCCCCCCATATCAGTGTAGCAGCTTATAAACCACAAAGAAAGCATTCTCCTGTTTCAACATTAAACAGCCTTGCGGGATAAGTAGAGAAGACACTCTCGACTCCTCTTAACAGAGGAGCAAATAGAGTCTTAGAGAGGTAATGAGTGACCTGCCTAAGATTATACAGTTGGGAAGGATGAAGCTTAGACTGAAGATCAGGGTTCTGTTTTATCAATAAGGAAAAACAAGAGATTTGAAGAAGCCAACATTACGTACTACAAGGCAGACCTTTTTCAATGTGTCTTCAAGGCCTGTAAAATGATCCTAAAGACCTTGTTTGCTTGCCTATCCAACTCCCAACACAGAACTGTCCCTTTAGCACAACTAGAAAGTGAGCAATCATGGTGATGGAATAAGAGCTGGTGGTCTTTACCCAGGTCAGTGTTGCATGTGTTTGTGTATAGTGGGAGAGTGGTGCACAGGGGAGTAATCAAGGAAGCAGAAAGAGAGGGAAAGTTTGACTGATGAGGCTAACTGCTTAACCAGAAAAGTTCAGCTTGTTGCTACCAGGACAAGGATGCTAGGAAGTTAGTAGCAATACCCTATAGGTCAAAGGTGGACTAAGGGGGTCACTGGGGCTGTTACCGATCTAGAAGGAGCCCTTGACCCACATTAGAGATGGAGACAAGCGTATTCACCAGAACTCTCTTCAGTCAGAACACAGTATGCACTGAATAATTTGAGAAGCTGTTGGGAACTCCACAAGAGTATTGCTCCAGTGTGGCTGTATCAGCCTGGACTTTGGGGTTTCAAATAAGATTTATTTATAATATAATTTATCCTCTCAATCATAACCCTTCTAAGAGTAAAATAAGACACTATTAATAACTATGCTGGAACAATAAGTATAAACTAGGACTGTCCCAAAATGAAGACACATGCTCACCCTAGTTTTAAGTGTTGGAAGTCAAATAAAACTGGCTTAAGCAAAATAACACTTATTGGTGCCAGTGTTTGAAAAGACCAGTGGTAAGTCTGACTTCAAGGATGCCAGTCTCCAAGATTCAGTCTCTCTCACACCATCTCTCTGTTCTGCTTCCCCTGTCTCAAATATGCCCAGTCTCCCTACTGTCCCCTGGCACCTCCAGGCTTACATCCTGCATTCAAGCAACAACAGCTTCTCTTTCCCAACACTCTTCCAAAGTCCAAGAAAAGTTTCACTGGTCCACTTGGTTCTCAAGCCCATCCTTGACCCAGTCACTGTGGCCATGAAGGAATGGAGCAAGCTGACTGGCCAAATCTATATCATAAGTAAAGAAGCCGTAGTACATAAATACAATGGAATACTGCTACTACTAAGTCACTTCAGTCGTGTCCGACTCTGTGCGACCCCAGAGATGGCAGCCCACAAGGCACCCCCATCCCTGGGATTCTCCTGTCAAGAACACTGGAGTGGGTTGCCATTTCCTTCTCCAATGCATGAAAGTGAAAAGTGAAAGTAAAGTCACTCAGTCGTGTCCAACCCTTAGCAACCCCATGGACNTTCATGCATTGGAGAAGGAAATGGCAACCCACTCCAGTGTTTTTGCCTGGAGAATCCCAGGGATCGGGGGGAGCCTGGTGGGCTGCCATCTATGGGGTCACACAGAGTTGGACATGACTGAAGTACTTAGCAGCAGCAGCGGCACATACATATGGAATTTAGAAAGATGGTAATGATAAACACAGATGTATAGAACAGTCTTTTGGACTCTGTGGGAGAGGGTGGGGGTGGGATGATATGGCAGAATGGCATTGAAACATGTATAATATCTATGTGAAATGAATCGCCAGTCCAGGTTGGATGCATGATACAGGATGCTTGGGGCTGGTGCACTGGGATGACCCAGAGGGATGGGAAACACATGTATACTCATGGCAGATTCAAGTCAATGTCTGACAAAACCAATACAATATTGTTAAGTAAAATAAATAATTAATTTTAAAGATTATTATACTAAATGAAGTCAGTCAGAAAGACAAATACCACGTGATGTCATTTATATGGACAATCTAAAATATGACACATATAAACCTATCTGTGAAACAGAAACAGAATGACAGACATAGAGAACAGACTGGTGGTTCCCAAGGGGGAGGGGTTTGGGGGAAGGATGGGTGGGAGATGTAAGCTTTTACATATAGAATGGATAAAAAAAAAGATCCTACTCTACAACCCAGAGAACTATATTCAATATACTATGATAAACCATGATGGAAAAGAATATATATATACATACTTTGGCCACCTGATGCAAAGATCTGACTCATTTGAAAAGACTCTGATGCTGGGAAAGATTGAGGGCAGGAGGAGAAGGGAAAGACAGGATGAGATGGTTGGATGGCATCACCGACTCAATGGACATGAGTTCGGGTAGACTCCAGCAGTTGGTGATGGACAGGGAGGCCTGGCGTGCTGTGATTCTTGGGGTCACAAAAAGTCAGACACGGCTGAGCAATGAGTTGAACTGAACTGATATATGTATAACTGAATCACTTTATTGTACAGCAGTAATTAATACAACATTATAAATCAACTATACTTCAATTTAAAAAATCTGTATCATAAGTCCATGATTGGACTTGAGGATAAGAGAGAGGGCAAGTCATCTACCCAAACCACATGGACCAAGCTTGGTCTAGTTATGATTCCCCAGTGGAAAATCAAAAAATAAATTTTCAGGAAGGAGAATTATGCTAGGCAGGTAACATTATTAATGTTCACTAACTCTAAGACTCATGTTTGGTTAATAACAACAGATAACATTTTTTTTGTGAGGTCCTTATGTGCCAGGATCCATGTTAATGGCTCTATCTGGAATACCTCATTTAAACTTCAAAACAATTCTATAAACTAGATACTTTATTGTATACATCTATAGATGAGGTAACTTAAACACAGAGAAAACTAAGTAACTTGCTCAAACTCACAAACCAGGGCATGAAAAATCCAAGACTGAAATCCAGACAAGTCGGGTTCCAGAGCTCACACTCTTAGCCCTTACTCAGAGAACCATCCCATGCAAGCTATGCAAGCACACTTGGTTAGATCTCTTGGAACAACATGGGAGAGGTTTGGAGTGGATCAAAAGAAAGAAGGTAGGGCCAGTCAAGAAAAGCCTCCTCTCTATTGATTTACAGCCCCAAAGTCCTGATACAAATTACATCAGTACCTGACAGAGTGTCCCAAGGCCCTGCAGTCAGCCAACTTCTTGAGATATGCACAGGAAGCAGCTTTGTCTGGCTTCATCTATCTCCAAAACCCCAACAATGAAGTCTCTCAACACCACTGAAAGGGCACACTCTAACAGTGGGTCCCATGAATTCAAAAAGCCCTTCATTAAGAAACAACAAAAATTAATCTCAAAGAACAGAAAAAATGGGGATATGTTGCTGAGAAAGATTGAGGGCAGGAGGAGAAAGAGGCAGCACAGGATGAAATGGTTGGATGGCATCATCAACTCAATGGACATGAGTTTGAGCAAACTCCAGCAGACAATGAAGGAAGGGAAGCCTGGTGTACTGCAGTCTTTGGAGTCTCAAAGAGTCAGACACATCTTAGCAACTGAACAACAGTAACAAAAATGTTTGCAAATTATTTTCCTTACAGCAAAGAATTTCTAATCATAGTTACACAAAACAGACTTTAAAGATTCCAGAAATAATTTGGTTATGTCAATGCAGAGCACTACTTGGCAACTCTGAATGCAAGTGTATTTAAATATATTTGGCCATGTTTACTTGTACCTTCCTAAATTAGACCTGAATAACTAGCTAACAGATACATAGTTACATACAACTTGTTTGTAATAGGAAAATTGTTCAATCTATCTTCCTTTATAACTGAGCTTCCACAACCTTGATTTATTGGTGGAATTCAGGAAATTTGTCCCACATAGAGTTATAGGGAATCACTTTCATTTGTATGCTAAATGCTTTTGATATTTTTTAGCATCATCAGTGGCCTTGATGATTGATTTTCAGTCTAGCTAAACCAGTTCATTATTATACATATTTCCCAGTAGGAAAGAGATTAGCTTAGCAGACAGTACACTTCGTTGTGCAAAGGAAGTTCTAACTCATTCCACTGACATTTGAAAGTTTTCAAGGAACATGCCCAATGAGCAAGGTGTCTAGGCTTTTAAAGGAAAGATCATAGCAACAACCAAAAAAGTAGTTAATTCTTTAATGAAATGACATAGATACCGTAAGGGTATACATAACAGCTAATTGGCTTAAAGCTCAATATTCAGAAAACAAAGATCATGGCATCCGGTCCCATCACTTCATGACAAATAGATGGGGAAACAGTGGAACAGTGTCAGACTTTATTTTGGGGGGCTCCAAAATCAATGCAGATGGTGACTGCAGCCATGAAATTAAAAGACGCTTACTCCTTGGAAGAAAAGTTATGACCAACCTAGATAGCATATTCAAAAGCAGAGACATTACTTTGCTGACTAAGGTTCTTCTAGTCAAGGCTATGGTTTTTCCTGTGGTCATGTATGGATGTGAGAGTTGGACTGTGAAGAAAGCTCAGCGCTGAAGAATTGATGCTTTTGAACTGTGGTGTTGGAGAAGACTCTTGAGAGTCCCTTGGAATGCAAGGAGATCCAACCAGTCCATTCTGAAGGAGATCAACCCTGGGATTTCTTTGGAAGGAATGATGCTGAAGCTGAAACTCCAGTACTCTGGCCACCTCATGCGAAGAGTTGACTCAATGGAAAAGATTCTGATGCTGGGAAGGATTGTGGGCAGGAGGAGAAGAGGACGACAGAGGATGAGATGGCTGGATGGCATCATGGACTCGATGAACATGGGGCTGAGTGAACTTCGGGAGATGATGATGGACAGGGAGGCCTGGCGTGCTGAAATTCATGGGGTCGTGAAGAGTCAGACACGACTGAGTGACTGAACTGAACTGAACTGAAAGAGTTAAAGAATTTAGTCTCTGAGGTCAAGACTTTGGAGTTTGAATCTTAGCATCAACCATTGCCAGTTACATGACCTTAGGCAGGTTACCTAACCTGTCTAGACCTTCATTTCCACACTGTAAGATCAGAGCCGCTAGCAGCATCAACAGTATAGAGCTGTTTGAGGATTAAATAAAATGCTGCATATCTTACATTTTGCATGGTTTTTGGCTCATTGGAAACCCTCAATAAATATTAGCTCGATGTTGTTGTTGTTGGAATTGTGAAGGAAAGAAATGCAAAGATACCTCTTTGGCCACCAGATACTTAATAACTTAAGTGAAAGTGAAGTCACTCAGTCGTGTCCAACTCTTTTTGCGACCCCATGGACTGCAGCCTACCAGGCTCCTCCGTCCATGGGATTTTCCATGCAAAAGTATGGGAATGGGGTGCCATCGCCTTCTCCGAGGGGAATGGAATACAGTCAGTCAAACAAGATTGACAATGTCCATTGTGATTTTTCTGCACACGGGCTAAAATTTATTGAGTATCAACCCACGTTTGTCACAATGTCCCAGTCAAAGAATGAGGTGGGATCGTGATTTCAACTAATGATCTTTTAATTCCTACAACAGTAAATTTTCATTCATTTCAGTTTTCCTTCTGACCCATATCATATGTGATCATGCATCTCTTCCCTACCATAAAAATGAGAGTTTGTTCTGCTATATCTTTTGTGCCACTGCCAATGCCGACAATACCATTAATCCTCCTTCAAAAGGCCTGTAGTGTTCCTAGCTGTAACTCTGCAAACTCAGAGGATGTGCTCTGTGTTATACTTGAGGCAGGTGCCAGACTGCATATTTCCCATTTTTATCCCCCAGGCCTCAGGGGAAAATAGGACTGTATGATATGCAATGGCCATTGCTGCAGTTTCTGCCTTGATCCATGTTCTTTTCTTTTCTTCTTTTGGGAAGTTCCTCTAACCCACTGCACACAGTTACAGTGAGGATGTCAGTTAAAGTGTCAACTTCTCCTGGACAGAAATGCACATATGGCCTGTATTTGTTTCCTGAAACAAATCACCACAAACTTGATGATTCAAATAACAATGTTTCTCACAGAGGACCCCAGTCCATAATCCAGCTGCAGTGGGCTTGGTTCTCTCTGGAGGCTCTGAGGAGAAACCACCCCTGATCTCCCTTCCCTCTAAAGATGGTTGTTGCCTATCTTGGTGTTCCTCAGCTTGTAGACACATCACTCCTGTCTCTACCTCCATTTTCACATCACCTTCTTTTCTATGTCTCTGTGTCTCCTTCTTTTCTGAATCTCATAAAGACACTCTTTTCAGATGCAGGACCCACTCTAACCAAGTATGGCTATATTTCCTTTCCTCAATTACATCTCTGTGTGTATGCTAAGTCACTTTAGTCATGTCCAACTCTTTGCGACTCTATGAACTGTAGCCCACCAGGCTCCTCTATTCATGGAATTCTCCAGTCAAAAATACTGGAGTGGGTTGCCATTTCTTCCTCCAGGGGATCTTCCCCACCCAGAGATTGAACCTTGCGCCTCTTACATCTCCTACAATGCTGCAGTGCCAGGCAGGTTCTTTACCACGACTGCCACCTGGGAAGCCCAATTACATCTGTAAAAACACTTACTGTAAATAAGGTCACACACTTTGAAGCTATGAGTGGACATGAATTTTGAGGGGATGCTATTAGACCTGTCCTAGACCCAAGACAGGCCAATCCAAACCTCTTTCCTTGGAAATCCAAAACAGCTACTGTAAGTTTCCTCCATACACACAAGTTCTGTTCCAAGACCATGTTTGTAAGTCCAGTTTGTTGGTAAGTCCAACAAAGTTAGACTAGGAACCTAACGAACATAATCAGCCATACAGTACTATACTATAACAGTTTTATAATACTTTTCACACAAATAACACATAAAAAACAAACACAAAAAATAAAGACATTTGTAATCATACAGTACTACAGTACAGTGCCTTGAAAAGTACAGTAGTACAGTACAACAGATGGCATACAGGGGCTGGCTTCAAGTGAAGAAGCAAGAAGAGTTACTGACTGGAGGAGGGAGAGGAGGTGGGAGATGGTAGAGCTGAAGGACCATCAGCAACAGGAGACGCAGGGCAAGCTGCGTTTTCACTTTGTCTGATGTTGATGGAATGCACGTTCACGTCTTTGAAAGTTTGAAACTTGAAGGTTCATATGTAGGAGACATACTGTAAAACTATGTGCAACATGTTCATTTTCCCAGCAGAATCCTGAGGAGGATTCTGAGCCCCCTCGTTCCTACTACCTATGTCCTAGAAGCTTCTCTGGTCTCCTACATTGCATGACTGAGCTATTCAGAGTCTCCTTCACTCTGTGCATTACCCAATAGCCTGGCAAATTCTCATGCAGCTTAACCAGACAGAATCAAGTTCTGCTACTAGAAGCCAAAGGTGTCTAAAACAGAGATTGCAACATCTGGACCATCTCAGTCATGAAATGTAGAAAATAAGAACAATGGATGTAAAGGCCTTTTTTTTTTTTTCAGACTTCCCACTGACTAAACAGTTCTTTGATCACAACTCTTCCTCCCATCTAACTTAGAACATGTTATTCCTGGAGACGTTACCTGTTTGTCATAGTAATTTTTCTAGAAGTCTTAAAAGTTTATGCAAGTATGTAGGTGATAGTTCCCGGCATTCTTCCAAAGTCTGAAAATGCTGACAGACTAAGAAGTTATCCTACAATGCTAGGGCAGGCTAATTAAGTCCTACACATTGACATTTTGGCTAAAAATGATAACTATGCTAATTAGCCAGTTAGAAAATCTCATTGTGCCAAATGAGAGGGGATTCCTTATAATTGTTCCTATAGGATTGCCAGCTACTGCTGGGGACACGATTGAATTACCTCCCAAGTCCCATCACCACTTAACTACCGAAGAAGTTCCCACCCAAACAGTGAGCAGGAGTCAGAGCTGGATAGGCTTTCTAGAATCACGGCTCATTACCACCGCATTCCAAAGTTTGGGGAACATAATGAGTCTTTGAGAGTGGAATGAGCATCGCTTCTGACTTCCTACAAGATCCCATGCCATCTCAAGACACAATGAAGCCAAAATGCTAACAAACTGGTACTGGGTGAACACTGCAAACTTTTGAAGACACTGTGGAAGCTATAGTCCATGTTAATGAAGAACATTTAGAGCTTTCAGGAAAGCATTGAAGTAAAATCCCTAAAGATTTACTAAATGTCAGGCAGAGAAATTAAAATATCAGTATACCACAGAGAGGTCAAAACTGCATTAACAACATGCAGACAAATTACTCAATCAAATACAATTTAACAAATTGTTGTGGACACCTACTATGTGTCTGACACTGAGTAGGATCAGCAGAGGATCAAAGATAAGAAAGAAGAGACATGCTCTCAGAGAGTTTGCAGTCCAATAAGAAGGATGAGAGCAGAATGTAAATTCCAGAAATACAAGGGGGGAAAGGTTATAAGACAATTAGAAAAACAAATATGGTATATTAGTGCATATATATGGAATCTAGACAGATGGTACTGATGAACCTGCTTGCAGGGCAGCAATAGAGACACAGACACAGAGAACAGACTTGCGGACACAGTGAGGAAAGGAGTGTTCGTGCTCAGTCACTCAGACGTGTCCAAATCTTTGAGACCCCATGGACTGTAGCCCACCAGGTTCCTCTGTCCATGGAATTTTCCAGCCAAGAATACTAGAGTGAGTTACCATTTCCTCTTACAGGACATCTTCCTCAAAGATTGAACCTGAGTTTCTTCTCATCTCCTGCATCAGCAGGTGGATTCTTTACCACTGAGCCACCAGGGAAGCCAAGGGAAGGAGAAAATGAGATAAACTGAGAGAGTAGCATTGATACTATTTACATATTACCATATGTAAAATAGATAAGCAGTGGGAATTTGCTGTATGATGCAGAGAGATCAAACCCAGTGCTCTGTGACAACCTAGAGGGATGGGGTGGGGTGGAGGCAGGAGGGAGGTTCAAGAGGGAGGGGACATATGTATATCTATGGCTGATCTATGTCGATCTATGGCAGAAAACAACCCAATATTGTAAAGCAATTATCCTCCAATAAAGTAAATTTAAAAATAAAAATGCTATAAGAAACAAAGTGCTAGAGGAAAAAGGATTATATCAGTTGCAAAGATCAATAAAGGCTTTCATAGAGGAAGTAAAAAAAACAGGGATGGTCCTTGATTGACAGATATGCAGAAAAGGTTGACCAGATGGAGAGTCAACCCAAGCAAAATCAAATAGACAGGAAAATTCATGGTCTATTCAGAGGACAAAAGTTAGTCTTTCTGAGATACAGGGTTCAGTAAAGAGGAAAACACGGCTGGAAAAGTAGGTTGGAGCTACCCCAAGAAGAGCCTTACAGGATAGGTCCATGATCTTGCACCATCATGGCAGGCAATGGGGAGTCACTGAAGGTTTTTGCAACGGTGCAGTCTGTTCAGCACTAGCTTGAGAAAGATCCATCTGGAGGCAATGGGAATGATAAGCAGAGGTTAGAGAGGTCAGTCAGCTGGGAGTCTGACTCAGCTTTAAGCAGGAGAGTTTGGAAAGAAAGGAGGGAAGGAGGACACCTGTGCAAGAGATAGGACAACGTCCAAACCCAAGAGAGCTCTGAACCCTAGCTGCATGGTAGACTCTCGTGAGTAACATTACTGAAATAATGCCAGGGCCCACCACAAACCAATTACATTAGAACCTCTGTTGTTGGGCTCCGGCCTTGGGATGTTTGAAAAGCTCACGAGGTGATTCCCATACACAGATAGTATTGACATTCATTTATTCTTTAAGGTATAGTTCCCAAAGCAGCAGGCCCAACATCACCTGAGAGTATGTTGGAACTACAGACTCTCAGACTACTCCACTCAGAATACACACATTAACAAGATGCCCAGGAAATATGTCCATACACATTTAAGATAGAGAAGCACAAACAAATACTTCTGGGACAGGCCCTGAGATGCTTCAGGTCTAATCAGCACCAAAGTGAAGCCAAGACAGGTCCACATACCACGCTTGAGAATATGTTAGAAATGCAAGCACTGTGCATGGCCAGACCACATCCTGAAGCTTCTGCTCTGCTCTTGGGGTTCATTTTTCTCCTTTCTACTCCATGTCCTGGTGTCAGACCCCATCCCCATCTCTGCAACCTGTCACAATGTTCACAGGTATCAAGAACAACTCTAGGAAAACAGTTTGGCTATTCCTCAAGAAGCCACACACAAATTACCATATGACCTAGCAATTGCACTCCTGGGTATATACTCCAAAGAATTCAAAGCAGAGACTCAAACAGACACCTGTACACCAGTGTTCATGTGGTGGTGTTGTCGCTAAGTCGTGTCCGACTCTTGCAATCCCATGGACTGTAGGCTGCCAGGCTCCTCTGTCCATGGTATTCTCCAGGTGAGAACAGTGGAGAAGGTTGCCATTTCCTTCTCCAGAGGATCTTCCCACCCCAGGAAATGAACCCAGGTCTCCTGCATTGCAGGTAGATTCTTTACCAACTGAGCTATGAGGGAAGCCCCATACTAGTGTTCGTACAGCATTATTCACAGTAGCCAAAATATGGAAACAGCTTGACTATCCATTGATAGATGAATGGATAAACAAAATGCAGCAAATTGCAGTTTATTGTGTGTATACACACACACATATCAGTAGTCATGTATGGATGTGAGAGTTGGGCTATAAAGAAAGCTGAGCACCGAAAAACTGATGCTTTTGAACTCTGGTGTTGGAGAAGACTCTTGTGAGTCCCTTGGACAGCAAGGAGATCCAACTAGTCCATCCTAAAGGAGATCAGTCCTGAATATTCATTGGAAGGACTGATGCTGAAGCTGAAACTCCAATACTTTCACCACCTAATGTGAAAACTTGACTCACTGGAAAAGACCCTAATAGTGGGAAAGATTGAAGGCAAGAGGAGAAGGGGATGACAGAGGATGAGATGGTTGGATGGCATCACCAACTCAACGGACATGAGTTTGAGTAAGCTCCAAGAGTTGATGATAAACAGGGAGGCCTTGTGTGCTACAGTCCATGGATTCACAAAGAGTTGGACACAAATGAGCGACTGAACTGAACTGCTATATAATGTAATAAATATCTTGTGGGCCACAGTCCAAAGGGCCGCAAAGAGTCGGATGTGACTGATGACTAAGCACAGTACATAGCACATGGCATATTGTGTATGTATATAGATGTATTATATATATATATATGTAATTTCATCCTAAAAAAACAGATTCTGACACATGTTGCAACATGGATGAACACTGAAAATACTATGCTATTTGAAATAACTCAGATGCAAAAAAGGACAAATAGGAGAAATATTTTATGACCCCATTTATATGAAATATTGGAATTAGGCAAATATTAACTCTAAACCCAACCCTAACCCTGGTAGCTCAGATGGTAAAGAATCCACCTACAATACAGGAGACCTTGTTCAATTGCTGGGTAGAGAAGATCCCCTGGGGGAGGGCATGACAACCCATTCCAGATTCTTGCCTGAAAAATCCCATAGACAAAGGATCCTGGCAGGCTATAGTCCATGGGGTCACAAAGAGTCAGACATGACTGAGAACTACACTTTCACTACTTTTCATACAAACAGAAATTAGATTAGAGGTTATCAAGAGCTAGAGGGAGGAGAGAATAGAGAATCATTGCTTAATGATTATAGAATTTCTGTTTGGAATGATGAAAAGTTTTGGAAATAGTAATAGTTTCATAACATTATGTATATGATTGATGCTGCTGAATTGTATGCTTTTAAAAGGGCAAATTTTACATTATATATATTTCCCCACAATTAAAAAGAAAACAAGCTCCATCCCCACCATTTAGTTGAGAACTCTAAGCCTCCTCCTCTTTGTCCCCAGACTGACACATTACTTCCAAACTACTTGCATTCCCCCAAATGGGACACTCCCTGGACTCCAACATAAACTCACATTGACACAGAAGGGAGAGAATCTGCATTGTATCCAGATACTTCAGAATAAACCAGAGCTTCCCCCGTAGCTCAGAGGTAAAAAAAAAAAAAATCTGCCTGCAATCCAGGAGATGCTGGTGATGCAGGTTCGATCTCTGGGTCAAGAAGATACCCTGGAGAAGGAAATGGAAACCCATTCCAATATTCTTGGCTGGAGAATCCCATGGACAGGGGAGCCTGGCAGGCTATAGTCCATGGTGTTGCAAAGAGTCGGACATGACTTAGCCACAAAACAACAACAAAAACTTCAAATAGAATCATCCGGCCTTTAACCCCACTCTCCAGGGTACTTGGGTTGTCACATTTCCTTTAGCTTAAAGTGATACCTCTGGTCTCTCTGCCAGGAAATGCTGCACTGTCCAGCTCACTTCAGGCAATCCCAAATTGGTCCAAGCTCTTCACCCATCCCAAGGGGGTATTTATGACACTCAGAATCCTAGCTTTGTGACATGACCCAAAAACCCCACTTTCAATAAACCAGCACTTCTAAGGGTAGTAGGGGAAAAGTCCATTTCAAACAGCAAACTCTTAATGCCCAGAGCCTATGCGACCTAAAATGACTGAAATGAATAGAGTGAAAACATGGATCCTCCCATGCACATTCTCTTCTTGAAACTGAGACGGTCCAGCTTGACGTTTGGTACAATGACAAGTTGTTCTGGGCAGATTTTCCAAAGTAATCCAAAATCCCCGAGTCCCTCTATACAAATTGTCTACTGTGGTGACTTAATTTCATGTTTTTAGTTTTAAGGAGAAGAGATTTGGATAAATGTTCTAATGTAGTAATTAGCAATTACATTAATAGCATTGATTTCCCATTATGTTGTCCCATTATTCTAATTATATTTCTCTTTAAACAATTTTTCAGACTGCAATCTTTTACTCAGATGACCCTACCCCCAGATAACCTCCCCTCACCATTGTCCACCCAAATTGGTAATGAGTCCTGTGCTATTTTACTTCACATCACACATTTTTAAAAATCATTCTGGAAGAGCTCTGAGTCAATGTATTCTCTTGAGCAATTACCGCCAGGACCCAGAACCAACGTTGCAATAATCAAAGCAGGTGGCCATTTGGCAAGGCTCTCTACACAAACAGCTCCTTGACATCCCACTAATGTGCTTGAAATCTTACCCTTGAAGAGCACTTTTGGGAGATCTTTGGGGGTTTTCAGTCTTTAACAGTTTCTGAAAAAGAGCAACACATGTCAGGCAATAATAACCAGGAAAGAAGGCCACTTAACAAGAGCCTATAAGACACACCAAATGCTCTCAAATGAGAGCTAACACTCTATGTTTCCTGCACTATTCTGAATGCCTTACATGTATTAACTCATTTAATTCCTTCCAATACTTATATAAGGTATGTAATATTATGATCTCCATTTTACAGATGAGGAAATTGAAGCTCATCCAAGATCATCTAACAAACTAGGGGACACGGTTAGAATTCAAACCCAAGCTGGCTGACTTCAGGATCTGTGTTCTTCACTGATGCTGTTTTACTTTCTGATATGTTTCTTTTTCAGCCCTCTCATGAGACCAGCATTTTATGTCTTCTTGGACAGATGTACTTAATTATCAGAAGGTTAAATAACTTGGCCAAAGGCACACAGCTAAGTGTCCAGCTATTATGCAAATCCAGATATTTCTGACTCTAGAGACGTGCTTCTTCTCCTCTCCTGCCCACCCAAGAATATATCACAATATCCAATCATGATGGCTATTAATGAGCAAGACTAAAACAACCAGGAAATAATAATAATAGGCTATATGGTCTACTAACTAATAGAAAAAAATGGCAGATAGGTATGGCAGAGCCTACTAGCTGACTGACAAATCTATTTCGTCTTCCTCTTCCTCTTGGGCACACACTGCATTTTCAAACATCCTTTGTAGTCAAGTGTAATGAAGTATCTGAGTTTCAACCAGTGAGTTTTGGCCAAAATATTGTAGCAAAATATGTCAACTTTCTTCCCTCACACCTGAATGGAGAGATACCAAGAACCTAGAGTAGGGGGGAGCCACAAGAGTGAGGGAGCCTGGGTTCCTGATTGACCATGTGGAAGGCTGACCAACCAAGAAGAGAGCCAAAGGATTCTGGCAATAATAAGTAAGCATTAGGGATTCCCTGGAGGCCTGGTGGTTAGAATTCTGGGCTTTCACTGCTGTGTCCCAAGTTCAATCCCTGGTTGGAGAGCTAAGATCACACAAGGTGTATGGCATGGTCAAAATAAAAAGTAAGCTTGTACAGTGTTGAATCATAGAGGTTTCAGACTTACCTCTTTTAGCAACTACTGTTACACCAACTAATATAAAAGTTGAATGTTGTCATCAAAAACTTAGAGTAAGTCATTCATTTACAGTTGGATTTTGGATAGAAGAGAAATAAATGACTAACTCGGGTTGAAAAGCTGGAGATCATGTGGTAAGTATCCACAAAACACTTAGCAAATCTTTCTCTACAGTAACTCGTAAAACAGTTTATCACTTGCCTCCTGGCTTTCACTCCTAATGAAATGGGCTGCCATTTGGATGTACTGAGTAGCGTCACATGATCTGATGTTTTAAATGATCACGTCTAGCTGCTATGTTGAGATTAGTTTGCAGGTCAAGGGTAGAAGAATGACAAGAAGTTAGGAGGCTATTTCCACTGATCACAAAGAGTGAATTTGTGGAATGAAGACTCTCCTCCTACAGCTGGATGATGCCTGATTCTCCTAAAGACTGTTTCTGAACCACCAGGCCAGGTAAAGTTACCACCATGGGTTCTGAGAACACTATTGCTTCTGATTAACAATATTTCAAAAACAAATCAAAAGTGAAGAAACTATTTGTATCTGAGCATTCAGTTTTTTCTTTGTTAACATTTTCTTTCAGATGGTTTTAATTTTCTTTTGAGATCTTATATATATTAAAAAGCAATGGATATCCAGTTAAATAATTGGACATAGATAGCCAATTTATTTAAAAGATCCTTAAATACCTAATTTTATTGCCTGTAGAATTATGACTTCTATAAATTTGAGGTGTATGAAAATAGAAGGGATATTTCAGTCAGTTCAGTTCAGTCGCTCAGTCATGTCTGACTCTTTGTGACCCCATGAATCACAGCACTCCAGGCCTCCCTATCTATCACCAACTCCCGGAGTTCACTCANCCACAGGAAAAACCATAGCCTTGACTAGATGAACCTTTGTTGGCAAAGTAATGTCTCTGCTTTTAAATATACTTAGGTGTCTGCAAACTGCAATAGGGACTGAGAGATTTATACTGGCCTTCCTGAGACAGACATTTACAGTTCAAGGAAACTCCCCAGGGCATAAGCATGAAGCCCACAAAACAGGTAGTAGGAAACACCACCTCCAATGCTTCAGTTTAATATCTCTGTCCCACCTTCAAATAAGCCTAGAAAACATGTTACCCCATAGACACCCTGCATAATTTTCCAGTTACAAATGGCTGTATCACGTTTATTATATCTCTGCCTGTGGTGTGATCACATTCTAGTAAAATCCTAAGAGATTGGCAGGGCTGGGAGCAGTGTTCTTGGAAAACTATGAAGAAGTAGGAATTCCAGCATGCAGTGTTTGAAAGTGTTAGTCGCTCAGCTGTGTCCAACTCTTTTCAACCCCATGGACTGTAGCCCACCACACTACAGGATGCAGTGTTTATCCATCATTTATAGCCAAATTCCAGTTCAGTCAGTAATTAGAAAGCAACCCACGCTCTGGATCCTGCTTAATTGCTTAAACCTGAAGGGTATGCTTGTGTGTCCACTGCTTGTTTCTAATTCATGTCATTACTGAGATTCACATCTTAGAGGTTAGGCTTTTGTGGTTTGTTTTGGGGTTGTTTGAAAAAAAAAATTTTTTTTTTAACTAGAGTGGATAGCCCGGTACTCCCAGTGTTCCTCAAACAGAGGGAGGAAGGACTCTCTTCCAAGTCAGTATTTAGATTCCACACGCTGTCATCAATGATGAAATGATCCATTGCAGGTGCTGAGAAGGAAAAGGCAAAATGGGACACCCACTGTTTTCCTCTTTGCTGACCATCATTCAAAGGTAGAGTTAGACGTTATTGAAATAAACCATGGAGAAAATATCAAAATAAGCCTATTACGCTAGGACCCAACCATTACAGCCAAGGAAATAAAACAATAAATCCTTTGAAATGAAGAAATATAGCAAGCGACACTTGAAAACTGAGAGGTGTTTTGTCACTAAATTGCAGCATTAATAGTGCTTTGATGCTCCTTGCTAAATTGTATAGTTCTGACACTCAAAACGAACATTTGGAAAATCATACTTATTTTATACAACTCGTTAGCATCAAAGAAGAAAACAAGATGATGTTTTAAAACCATAAATCTCCTTTATAACTAACTGTGAACCTAATGATATTGGAAGACGAAAGAAAATTGAAAGGGAAAGTATAATTCCAAACTGCATTATAATCTTGGGTGTAAATGAACTATTATCTCATCAGTAGAGGATAAGTTCTATTTGGAAGATGATGCTGAATGTTGGCAATATTCCTTCTCTGATAATGATAGGAAACTCAGAATCAGAGAAGTTATTTCTTTTTCATTATCAGTGGGACATTGGTATCATTACCTGTGATCTTTTTTTAACAAATTTTTCTTCCTTACATATATCCCCGTGTATCCCAACTAATGAAATATCACTTAAGTTTATGTTACTTAATAAAAATGACAAATTTAAAGAATCAAAAGGAAATTGGATGCTCACAGCACACTGTTCCATAGGCAAGGTTTATGATCACCAGCACCATTTTCAGACTCTCATTAATGCTTGCTGGTATTCTAGATGTCTGTTTACCCAATCTCATTTTAATTTGTTAAAGGAAGTTGAAGTCATGACTCAGCTATAATGTGGCAGCATTTGAGTATTAAACAAAAATGCAAATCTAGCAGTACCTCCCTAATGAGATGTAGCAAGCTCATTTTTCTTCACATCATTTCTAATTCAGTCTCTGGTTTGAGGGAGCATTTCTCTGGCACATGGTCATGTTTAAACTTTATTTTATTACTTCTAAGCTTCTCCCACATTATTAGTCAACTTGAAGGCCTAATTCTGAAATCCGTTGGCTTAGAGACCTGCATAAACACTTGGGAAAATATTTTTCAGGCAGCCCCTGCACTGAACAGAAGGAATATCTGAGCTGTTTTTAAAGTGTCCTGTCTGTGTACAAAAGTGACAGCCAGGTTGCAGAGCTCCCAGTGTCTTTACACATAAACGAGTCTTTCTCATCTGTCTTAATTTTTCATTCTAAATAATGCATAATTCTGTCATCAACCAGCAGACAGAAGACTCCCTGAAGGGTACCTAGTTGCCTTAATTTGGGTCTTGGATGAATGGAATACTGGGGAGCTGATCTCAGAAAACACCTTGAGCTAGTGGGGAAAACAAGAAGAGGAAGGAAGACCTGTGAAAGGTGGGTTAATGAGGGATTACTCTGTGGGCAACCCAGACTGTATCCCACAAGGGACTCTCTAAGCAGTTGTCTTTTCTAAGACCTCAAAATTGCTGAAGGGTAAGGAAACAGGCATTAAATCTTTCCGGTTTCTAAACCTCAGTGGTTGAGAGCTGCTCCTGGAGCATGAACCCCTCAGGACTTCTGGCCTGCCCAGCAACCTAACGAAACACATTTTCAGCAACCAGAGAATACCTGAGGTCAGAGAGCTGCAGAAAGCCACCAGCAGGTAAAGGAACTTCCACACTAGTGCTTCCAAGAGAGCCAAGGGCACATGGGCAGAGACTCCCCACAAAAGGAAGCAGCACTGTGAGGCAGGATGCTGACAGGCTCGGCTTGAATCTTAGGGAAGCAAAACTTGCCACCCTAATTAGTCTCTTTCAGTTCAGTTCAGTTCAGTCGCTCAGTCGTGTCTAACTCTTTGTGACCCCATGGACTGCAGCACACCAGGCCTTCCTGTCCATCACCAACTCCCGGAGTTTACTCAAACTCATGTCCATTGAGTCAGTGATATCAATGAGTCCCTAGCATGCAAATTATTTTAGCTGAAAACAATCAAGGCCCAAAAGACTCAGGAAGAAACTTTGACCTTCCCCATAACTGCCTAAAACAATTCAGACACAGGACCTGAAACTGCATGTAAAACAGCTTGAACTGGTTTTTTCTCCTTAAATAGGCTGTTGTTTAACCACACTTTGAGTTATTTTATAACGACAGCACTACTCATGTGCAAGACAGGAACCTCTGTCTCCCAGATCACCCCAGAATCAAGAATCCCCAGTATACTGAACCCAAAGAATAGAAATGTTGTCACCAGAACCTTTTACAAAAAGAGTGTTAGTCGCTCAGTCATGTCCAACTCTTTGCAGCCCCGTGGACTATAGCCTGTCAGGTTCCTCTGTCCGTGGAATTTTCCAGGCAAGCACACTGGAATGGATTGCCATTTCCTTCTCCATTACAAAGAAAGAAGTCTTTCAATAAGGAAAATCTGGCTTCCAGCAGTGCAAGTAGCTTATGGACTGATTCTAGACTAGCCAATCAGCTTCCAAGTTTCAAAAATCCCTTACCCCTTAAATTTTTGCTCTAAACTCTGAATTGGGAAGACAGATTTGAGCTATATCTCCTAAGGCCATCAACCTCTTAATAAAGCTCTTTCTTTTCTCAAAGCCTGTGCCATAGTTCTGGCTTCTACATGCTTCATCAGGCTGGGAGACTTGTTCCATAAAAGGCCTATTCCTGAAATAGAGCTATCACCAGAAATACCTGCAGAGAATATGAGCTAGATGTGGTGAAGGGAACAGGGCCTAAAGCAAAGTCCTCTCGATGGATAAAGCTGTGGTAGATATATACAGTGAATATTACTCAGCCATAAAAAGAATGAAATAATGCCATTTGCAGCAACATGGATGAACCTAGAGATTATCATCTTAAGTGAAGTAAGTCAGACAATGATAAATATCATATGACATAACTTACATGTGAAATCTTAAAAAATAATACAAATGAACTTATTTACTAAACAGAAACAGACTCACAGACTCCTAAAACAAACTTATGGTGACCAAAGGGGAAACAGGGGCAGGGAGCAGGGATAAATCAGGAGTTTGGAACAAACATAATACACACATTACTATATATAAAATAGATAATCAACAAAGACCTACTGGATAGCTCAGGGAACTCTACTCAATACTCTGTAATAATCTACATGGGAAAAGAAGCTAGAAAATAATAGATATATGTATATGTGCAACTGAATCACTTTGCTAGACACCTGAAACTAACACAACATTTGGAAAAAAAAAAAAAAACTATATGGTATCTTAGTGATAAAGAATCTGCCTGCCAATGCAGAAGATGAGGATTTGATTCCTGGGTCAGGAAGATCCCCTAGAGAAGGGAATGGCAACCCCCTCCAGTATTCTTGGGCTTGCCTGGTGGCTCAGCTGGTAAAGAATCTGCCTGAAATGCGGGAGACCTGGGTTTGATCCGTGGGTTGGGAAGATCCCTGGAGAAGGAAACGGCTACCCACTCCAGTATTCTGGCCTGAAGAATCCCATGGACAGTCCATGGAGTCCCAAAGAGTGGGACACAACTGAGCGACTTTCACTTTCACTTTAGTGACTAAACTACAACAACGAAACAAAATTTTAATTTAAAAAAAGAAGAAGAAATTTAAAAACAGAGAGTGGTTAAATAAACAGTAAAAGATCTTAAAAACAAAAAAGAAAAAAAGGTCCTCTCTGTGTTCCCTTGTCACTGAGTAGAGAAAATGTCTTCCTCCCCCAAAAATCCCTGCTTCCCCTTTACCCACTGTGTGATTTGGATGCATGACTTAAGATCTCTGAACCTCACTTTTCCATACAGTGAGGTTTGTGATGCTCTCTGGGTGATAATAAGGATTCCATATAATGATGCAATACTGTATGTAAATTTTCCCACAAAGGACTCAGCATACAGTAGGTGCTCAATAAATGCTGATTATTTTGGTTGTGATGATTATAATCTTTACTAACTATAATGCCCAATAAATATCCTCTGAACCTCAGGCCCTCCTTGAAGAGTAGGATAGTCCTCTCACCCCCCATGGCAGATAGTTTAGGACAAGAAGCAGGAGGAGTCTGTTAATCGCCGCTGCATCACTTCTCCAGCACATTTCTCGAACACAACACATTTCGTGACATCATGTGCTGGACACAAGCAGGCAATTCTCTGAGAAACCCCCGCAGCCAAGCAGAACATGTGACAGAAGTCAATCCTCATCTAAACTCCTCATAAAACTCGTTAGAAGCCCTTATTACACTCAGAAGAAAGAGTCACAGGGTAAGTAGTCTGTCGGTCTGTGAGTATTGATGTCATCTAAGGGAGACACAGACTCTGATTTCTATTAACTTTAACACTGTTGACTGAAAAAAATGAACAACGTGAAAGCTGAAAATTATGTTTTATTCGGCAGATGTATTGAGGTCTTAAGCTCAGGAGACACTGCCTCTCAGCTCTGAGGGACCGTTTTGAAGAGGTAAGGAAGGAACCAGTATATATTGGAGTCTTTGCAACGAAAGCCAGGTAGTTCAAACATCAAAAGACTACTGTTAATTAAAGAAAACCTAGACAGCTGGAGTTAGTGGATTTAGCACTTTTCTCTGTTTGGGAAGATGTGTGAGTCTGGGCTCACTGAACTCATTCCTTTGATATGCACCATAACTATCTAGGGCCCGCATCCTGATTTCCTCCATCCTGCATCCCCTAAGGGTGCACAGTAGGGGGTGACTGCAGTGGCTGATTGTTTGATGCAAGCAACATCATTTACTATGGAAGGTGATGATACTCTGATATGGAAGGTGACATTCTTCATCCACAATACTGAGACCCACTCTTGCCCCTTTCCCTCCAGCAAAGCTCCAATGCCCTTGGGCTAATTGTACCATGAGGTCAAAGTCACCATCGTCCCAACAACTAAACAGGCGAAACTCCAAGCTGAAAGAGACACAACAATAGCTGTCATCAGGTAGTTTTCACTGTGAAAAGGAATACTGCTCCCAAGTTCGTACTCATGTCTGTTGACTTTCATAATGCCAACCTTTCCATTACCTTGCTTACCCTCTGTTTAAAAAAAAAAAAAAGTAGGAAAAAACTCAACAAACTCCTGTTCCCAAAGTTATTCTGTAGCAAAACAATGTCTTCCTGGACCTGAGTTCTACACCACTTGTAAAGTGTCAATAAAGCCCTCAGTTCCATAGATCACCAGGAGACCTCGCCCTTGCTCATCTTTGTGTCTGTGGCTGAGTATTCCCTAAACTATTCCTCCCAACTCTGCAGTTACTAATAAATGTCCTGGGGAAGCATTAGAAATGAGAATACTGTGCTAGCTTCTATCCCTGTGACCCCTCCTACTGACAGTTCAGAGGAACTGTATAATTGGAGGAAGGAAAAAAGAGGGCAGGGAACAGAGAATCATATCATCCATGAGTTTATTATATTGTACATTTATTTGCATTGGAATCAATCAGCTTTCTATTATACTGGGTACCTAAATAGTAACATGTGTTTTTATTGTTGCTGTTCAGTTGCTAAGTTGTATCCAATTCTTTACACCCCCATGGACTATAGGCCACCTGGTTCCTCTGTCCATGGGGTTTTACCAGGCAAGAATCCTGGAGTAGGTTACCATTTTCTTCTCCAAGCGATCTTCCCAGATTAGGGATCAAACCTTGTCTTCTGCATTGTCAGGCAGATTCTTTACCACTGAGCCATCTGGGAAACCCCTAATAGTACATTTACTTACATGTAATTTTTATATAGGGCTTCCCAGGTGGTGCTATTTAGGAAGACTGAGGTGAGAGAATTAGTTATTATGGCCCTCGATTTTACAAAAGGAAATGAATGGTTAATGAAAACCTACTCACTTGGTGAGTTTCTATATCTCATTCTGACGTGGCTGTATGTCTGGATGGCAGGCTGTTATAAATAGTTGATGCTAAGCTCTGGTGTGGCAGTGCCTATTGAATTGTTGCCTCCATAAGCTTTTTATGTGTTCCACTGGAGAAGTGAACCAATTAAAAAGTTTTGCCCATTTGAACCCTCAACATAAGTATCTTCAGCAAGTAGATAAACATCTTTGATTGCTTGGTGAGTTAAAATTTTATTCAAATTGGCTTTGTAATATCTTAAAATATACATGCCTGTGATGTTCTGCTCTTACGTTCATACTAAATGAGTATTTGGACATCATTAAACAAGAATACTGGCTGAACTTTTTTGTCAAAGGAAATTTCAAAATTTTTAATTTATTCAGGGCCTCCTTTTTATTAAATTTGTTTGTANTGATCTCTGGTTCCTCTGCCTTTTCTAAATCCAGCTTGAACATCTGGAAGTTCATGGTTCATGTACTGTTGAAGCCTGACTTGGAGAATTTTGAGCATTGCTTTACTAGCATGTGAGATGAGTGCAATTGTGCAGTAGTTTGAGCATTCTTTGGCATTGCCTTTCTTTGGGATTAGAATGAAAACTGACCTTTTCCAGTACTGTGGCCACTGCTGAGTTTTCCAAATTTGCTGGCATATTGAAAGCATCATCTTTTAGGATTTGAAATAGCTCACCTGAAATTCCATCACCTCCACTAGTTTTGTTTGAAGTGATGCTTCCCAAGGCCCACCTGACTTTGCAATCCAGGATGTCTGGCTCTAGGTGAGTGATCATACCATCATGATTATCAGAGTCATGAAGATCTTTTTTTGCATAGTTCTTTGTATTCTTGCCACTTCTGCTTAATATCTTCTGCTTCTGTTAGGTCCATACCATTTTTGTTTTTTATTGAGCCCATCTTTGCATGAAATGTTCCCTTGGTATCTCTAATTCTCTTGAAGAGATCTCTAGTCTTTCCCACTCTATTGTTTTCCTCTGTTTCTTTGCATTGATCACTGAGGAAGGCTTTCTTATGTCTCCTTGCTATTCTTTGGAACTCTGCACTCAAATGGGTATATCTTTTCTTGTTTCCTTTGCCTTTCGCTTCTCTTCTTTTCACAGCTATTTGTAATGCACGCTCAGACAACCATTTTGCCTTTTTACATTTCTTTTTTGGGGGGATGGTCTTTATCCCTGTCTCCTGTGCAATGTCACAAACCTCCGTCCATAGTTCTTCAGGCACTCTGCCTATCAGATCTAATCCCTTGAATCTATTTGTCACTTCCACTGTATAATCTTAAGGGCTTTGATTTAGGTCATACCTGAATGGTCTAGTGGTTTTGCCTACTTTCTTTAAGTCTGAATTTTGCAACAAGGAGTTCATGATCTGAGCCACAGTCAGCTCCTGGTCTGTTTTTGCTGACTATATAGAGCTTCTCCATCTTTGGCTGCAAAGAATTTAATCAGTCTGATTTCGGTATTGACTGTCTGGTGGTGTCCATGTGTAGAGTCTTCTCTTGTGTTGTTGGAAGAGGGTGCTTGGTATGACCAGTGCTTTCTCTTGGCAAAACTTTATTAGCCTTTGCCCTGCTTCATTCTGTACTCCAAGGCCAGATTTGCCTGTTACTCCAGGTAGTTCTTGACTTCCTGCTTTTGCATTCCATTCCCCTATAATGAAAAGGATATTTTTTGGGGGTGTTCTGGAAGGTCTTGTAGGTCTTCATAGAACTGTTCAGCTTCTTCAGCATTACTGGTCAGGGCATAAACTTGGATTACTGTGATATTGAATGGTTTGCTTTGGAAACGAACAGAGATGATTCCGTCATTTTTGAGATTGCATCCAAGTACTGCATTTCAGACTGTTTGTTGATTGTGATGGCTACTCCATTTCTTCTAAGGGATTCTTGCCCACAGTAATCTCCTGTTTGACCACTTCCAATTTGCCATGATTCGTGGACCTAACATTCCAGGTTCCTATGCTATACTGTTCTTTACAGCATTGGACTTTACTTCTATCACCAGTCATAATCCACAACTGGGTGTTGTTTTTGCTTTGGTTCTGTCTCTTCATTCTTTCTGGAGTTATTTCTCCCTTGATCTCCAGTGGCATATTGGGCATCTCCCGACCTGGAGAGTTCATCTTTCAGTGTCCTATCTTTTTGCCTTTTGTTTCTGTTCATGGAGTTCTCAAGGCAAGCATAGTGGTGACATTTATGTTGGGCTTTACTGAATACAAAGGAGGTAGCTAAGTAGAACTGGGTGCAGGGATTGAGGGAACAAAAGCAGAAAGGAAAGAATAAGGACAGTGGCTAGGTGGATANTTAGTGGAAAGAGGCACTCTTTCGTTATAGGGGATTAAGTCGAGAAAGACGGGTGCTGGTGGTGGGTTCCAGTTTGGTCATGCTTTCTGATCCCTAACTACAGAGTTGGATAAGAAAGTGCATCAGTTAGATGTGAAAAAGCATGTGCTGCCTCTCCGAAGTCCAGAAGTGCTTAAAAATTGTGATGTATATAATTCAGAACAATAAATTACGTGCACAAAAGGAGTTTATCATAACATAAAATGAAAAAGTGACAACTTCATCACACAGTTACACTGCTGTCTTCCTTTTTTTTGTCTTTTTTTTTTGATTTTGTCCTTTTTTGTTTCATTTTTCATTTCCGTTTTTGTTTTTTATGGAGGGCTGGGAGAGGGCAGAGATTTTGTCCACTGAAGATTAATCACCCTCAATGATATATAAATTAGAAAAAATATCAGCAGCAAGACTCTCTGGAAATAGATTCTGTTTGATGTAGTTAGTCTGTCTTTTCCGTTTTGCCCTCTTTCACGGCTGCCTCTGAAGTTTTCCGCAGGGGGGCTTTCTCCGAGGTGCTATGTCCTTGGCCAGAATCTGCCGCTCCACCATTTTTGTGAGTAGTGTGCTTTTCCAAGTAGTTCAGCATTTCACTGAGGACTGTTTGGNAGTTAGTCTGTCTTTTCCGTTTTGCCCTCTTTCACGGCTGCCTCTGAAGTTTTCCGCAGGGGGGCTTTCTCCGAGGTGCTATGTCCTTGGCCAGAATCTGCCGCTCCACCATTTTTGTGAGTAGTGTGCTTTTCCAAGTAGTTCAGCATTTCACTGAGGACTGTTTGGAAAGTGCTTAGGGCTGCACATATTGCTGGGGTCCCAAAGCCATGAGTGATCAAACTGGAAATGAGAAACAGTAGGAAAAAGAGATGCTCAATTTGCAGTATGATATGGGATAACAAATCACCCTTCCCTCCCCACTCAATCTGGAACATTACATTAAAAAGCATTTATTGTGCTCCTAAACGGTGCCAAGCAGTGTGGAAGGCAGACGCAAGTCAATGTATTGCTCTGAATGATAAGAAATTTAGGTCTATTTGTTATATGTCATAAATAGACTTGATTTGTTGTTTAGTTGCTGAGTTGTGTCCCACGCCTTTTCAACCCCATGGACTGCAGTCCGCTAGCTTCCTTTATACATGGGAACACTGGAGTGGGTTGCCATTTTCTTCTCCAGGGGGGTCTTCCTGACCCAAGAATTGAACCTGTATCTCCTGCACTGGTGGGTTCTTTACCATTGAGCCACCAGGGAAATGCTGATAGACTTGGTAGGCACTAATTATTAGCATTTCCAAGTGTTTGAAACATGCCTTGACTCTGAGTCTCTATATCATGAAGAAAGCCAGTAAATACAACTTTCTATTGTGAGAATCATTGCTTTTAAGAATAGCACATACCCTTACATAAGCAGAGATCACACAGTAAGAGACCAAAAGTGGCTGAGTGTGCCTGACGGTTAGCTGTTCCTCTAACTTCATTCTTCTTTTCTCCAAAGTTATGAAGTTTTATCTGAGCATAAGTCATCCTGCTGGAGGCCACATTCCCAAGCTTCCCTTGCAGGTAAGTTGGACCCAGGACTAACCTTTCCACAACATACCAAAATACGTGATGTTTGCAATTCCCATCTGCTTAAAATGAAAGGTACTGCCCTCTATTTTCTCTCAAAATAGCCATGCAGCTGTGCAGATATGAACGGAACAAGATGGCAGGAATCTACTCACCTCCTGTCTCCTATCTCTTTTTTGGGGTTTCAGCAGGTAACTAATTCACTAATAACCATAGCTAATGAGCCATGTAGGGAGGGCTGTGGCAACCTCAGCAATGGTAGCCCATCCAACTGTAACAAACATTCTCCCTAGCTGAACAAATACTTAAGTGTAGATTGATTCTTTCTGCAAACAGAACCCACCCAGAGTATTCACTTGTATCTGTTCCTGAAGTGACATTGTCAGGTTGCTCCCCATTACTCATATCTTGTAAAATATAGAAAAATGTGTTTGATGTACATCTTGCACATATATCCATTTATCTATAAATAACATAGCAGATAAATGGTACATTCAATAAATGAAGTCATTAACTGCTTACAAGCCCTAGTTGTTACAGTTATTGCGACATTGTGCTTAGTCGCTCAGCTGTGTCCAACTCTTTGTGACCCCATGGGCTGTAGCCCTCCAGGCTCTTCTGTCAATGGGGATTCTCCAGGCAAAAATACTGGGGTGGGTTGCCATGCCCTCCTCCAGGGGATCTTCCCAACCCAGGGATTGAACCCAGGTCTCCTGCACTGCAGGCGGATTCTTTACCAGCTGAGCTACCAGGGAAGCCCACTGTGACATTAGCAGTTTTAAAATCAGATAGTACTATCCTTCACAATATGTTAATTTGCTAGTTATCCTTCTTAGGGTATGTAATCTTAAGAGACAAAAACGACAAGCTCTTAAAATATTACAAATGATGAATTTGGGATCAAGGCAGCTACTGATATGCCTCAATGGTGATAATAGTAAGATCGAGCACATGGAGTTGTTGCTTATATTAATGCACACAAAGGAGTCTGGAGGATGTCAGACTATTAGGAAGTGTTTCAGCAAATGGAAGAAATTGTTGGCTGTGGGATGTTCATGGTGAGGGTGAATTTTTCTGCATGTCCATTATATTTTACAGGTTGCTACTATCTTTCATGCTGGCATTTTACAAAGCCTACCTTATGCCTTAGTCATAACTAACATACATTAAAAAGAAAAAAAACAGACCTCAGTCACCAATTATTTAGAAAACAAGACTGGTTAATGCTTGGGCAACTATATACACCAAAGTTTGCCTTTTATGAGTAAGGCATCACCATTGTTGAAGCATATACATATACATATCTCACACTGCTGAACAGGAAAACTGACTTCAGGTCCATTTCTACAATGATAACAGTCAGAGGGGAATCCAAATGTTTTAGAACTCAACAGGAAGACAGAACATAAATGGAGTTGATTAAAGTGGTAGAAGAATTAATCATGGCGGCAACCACATAAAGAACAAATGAGGCCATCTATTAGCATCTAGATGCTTGGCCCTGAGTGCAAACTATTAGGTTGACCAAAAAGTTCGTTCAGTTTTTTCCATAGGATGTTATACATGCTAACCGGATACCTTTTTTCTCATGCTTTATTTCTGTTCAGGGCTCCTTGTAGCATTGAAAGTGAAAGTGAAAGTCACTTAGTCATGTCCGGTGTCTGGCCCTTTGTGACCCCATGAACTGTAGCCTACCGGGCTGCTCTGTCCATGGAATTCTCCAGGCAAGAATACTGGAGTGGGTTGCCATTTCCTACTACAGGGGATCTTCCTGACCCAGGGATCAAACCAGGGTCTCCTGCACTGCAGGCAGATTCTTTACCATTTGAGCTACCAGGGAAGCCCATTAGATGAATTTATTTTCCTCTCTATTGCCATGTCCTCTCAGTTTGACTCCTCTTTCAGAAATTACAGAATTTAGTTTCACTTGGGTAAATATTAATTTTAATAGCCAATATCTGAGTCTTGACCATATGCCAGGCTGTGTTCTAAGTGCCTTCTTCTGCACCTCTGATATAATCTGGACAATAACTCTAAGAAGTATTATTATGTCCATTTTACAGATGAAGAAACAGATATTCAGATATATAAATAATTTTCCTGAGAAATTCTGTAATGACTCTGCTTATTTACATTCCTCTCAGGCTGTGGGTGTGTTTATGACTTCATTTTGAGAAATCAGTCTGTTGGTTATTTTTGCTCAACTTCTTTAACTGAGCTTTGTTCTATGGGCCAGCTTGTAGCCTGAAAGATCATTCTTACTCATTTTCTTGCTTAAGACCAGGATTCTAAAAGGCCAACTACAGGAACTTCCCTGGTAGTCCAGTGGCTAAAACTCTGCTCACAGTGCAGGGGGCCTGGGTTTGATTCCTGGTTAGGGAACTAGATCACATATGCTACAACTAAGTGTTCACACGCCTCAACTAAAGATCCCACATACAGCAATGAAGCTCTAAGATCCTGCACACCACAACTAAGACCTGGTACAGCCAAATACATAAATCAAAATAAATGTTAAAAAAAAGTCTTTTTAAAGGCCAAGTACAAAGTAGACGGGTCTATATAAATGCTCTACTTCTCCATGTTGAGAAGAGTGGTTGCCATAATGAAAGATTCTCAGGTTGGCATCCCTCCTTGGCTGATGGTCTTTCTTGCTTCTAAAATATGTACCTGGTGTTTTGTAAGCTGCATTGTCCCATGTGCCCTGGGTTGAAAACTCTGCATAGAGTCGTCACACTGCTTTTGACCTTAGGCACTGTGTAATTTGTGGGAAGTTACATAGCCTTCTAAGATGGTCTGATGAAAATATCTGCAAGTTTCTTTCCAGCTCTAAGCTGCAGTTCACTGGTATAATGCTTATGGTGCACTTCTTAAAACCAAGGACATGACAGAGGTTATGGACATTGAAAAACCACTTAGCTCAACAGAGAATTCTAAAACTCTGAAATATTCAATGTAAGAAAAGGAAGGATCTGAAGTGTTATCTTCAAAACAAAAAATATAATGTAAATGTTACTTTCCTTGATTTCATATTACCTGCACATCAAAAAATATGCATGGAATAATACATAGGATAACGCTAAATGCAAAGTATAGCTCTGTTCTAGCAGTGTTCAGTGAGGTTTATGAATCCAAATAATTAAAGTAATCTGATACTGTATGAGAATCACAGAACAAAGTGTAAAATCACAGGATGATTAAAAGAATTTCTGGGGACGTCATGTTTTTCTTTTGGCCCCAACCATTTCAGAAAAATAGGTATATCTCTCATTCACAGTGACACACAAAAAGGAGAAAAGGAATAATGTAGAGTCTACAGAAAAACAAGAGAAAAACAAAAAGATGAGGCTAACTTTCAGTCCTAGACAGAAAATAAAGTCATGTGTAAGGTAACACACCGTAGTCAAATCTTCAAAATCTTTGACAAGGCCATTTTTTTGCCCGTAGAAAATATTTTTTAGCCATAGATTTAACACTTAAGTTATATTTGGCATTTGCATCTATTTTTCTCAAATTAATATCAGAGAGCATTTCACAAGTAAATATTACCTGGGCTAAGTAGCAGCCATGATGGCTTGAAGCAGGTTATCAAAATATAAAAGTCTTTATAAATTCATCTAAAAGTTTGTCTTCAAGTAGACAAGTGAGAAAGACAACCAACATTGTGCTAGACTTAGCATCTTCATGCCACATTTAATACATTGTGCTTGACCCTGGCAGACAATACAAAGTTTGTATCAGCTTTCTTGATGTATTTGCATTTTACTGCTCTCCTTTCTCCACGCTTTATAATCACATGTTCTATTATTTTATTTTTGAAAGGCTTATCTCTTCTCTATCCTTAAACCTACAATGATCATTCCCACTTGTGTTTGTTTATCCTCCCCCTTTTGTTTCCGGCCAATCTCAAGACCACTAACCCTTCAAAGCTCCTTGGATAATATTGAAAAAAGGAGTCAGTTTCCTGGTCCCCTGATTAAGACACTGAAAAGGATGTGCTTCTACCAAAGGACGGAAACTTGCCGAAGTGATGAGAAAACTTAACTTGAATTCTGAAGAGAAAGGAAGAACATTCCCCACCCCACCTCCACCCCAAAATATAAAACTAGAGCCCAGAGAACACAATGAAAAGAAAATAAGTGAGGGCAAGATCTCATCATCAAAGAGGAAGCTATATGGAGCCATACCAGTTACAGCATAAGTGATCGTCCAAGTTTCAACGTCGACTATGCCCGAAAGAGCAGACATGGAGGTCCTCCAGTGCCTGCAGGAGGGCCTGGGCTCCTCTGGCTCCGAAGGGAACAGCAGCCTCCAGGTTCTGCCCTTGCCCTCAGGCTTCTAGAGACTTCTCAAAGCTATTCCTCAACACTGGGACCCTTCCTTCCGCTCTGTGTACTTAAGTTGTGAGCAGATACCAGCTCTCATGCATACACGTGTGTCTGCCTAATGCAGGGGAAGATGGTGCTCATGGCTTCCTCCAGGCAGCCCTCAACCCATCACTCCCTGCAGGGCCTCAGCGTTTGCACATCCCCTGCTTGAGGCCTGAGCCTTCTTGCTCTCAGCACCCTGGGCCATGGGCTGCTCCTAGGCTGGGCCCTGATCTCCCTTCTGCCTCTGGCTGGGTTGCCTGCCCTGGCCAAGTGAGTTCTGACAGTGCCTCCCCTTCCTGGGGCCATCAAAAAAAGTATTTTTACACCTCTCTCTCCCTTCCTTTTGTATTCAACTTGTTAATAAAGAGCTTGTAGTAAGAAAGAAATTTAATATAAGATTTAGTATATTAATATAAAATCTATATTAATATAGGTTTTAATGCAAGTGGCAAATAAGATGTTAAATGTATCTCCAACAATCTGTGGCTTGAATTCTTACCATAAACTAGAAATCAAATGTTTAAGAGTCTAGCCTTCAAAAAACACCAAAATAGAACCAAACCACCAGCCAACAGCAACAACAACTAAAACAAACAGGACTGAGCCGGGGCACTAGTATTGTCAACCCACAGTCTACTTGACATGGTCTGGTTGCCACCATTTGGGTATTTGTCACTTTCAGGAGGCAGAGTCTTGAGGGAGAGGAGGCAGGACTCTCATGTATGGAATCATTGAGTTAACGAAGACTAAAGTTTCCTTGATGAAAGTGAAAGAGGAGAGGGAAAAACTTGGCTTAAAGCTCAACATTCAGAAAACGAAGATCATGGCATCTGGTCCCATCGCTTCATGGGAAATAGATGGGGAAACAGTGGAAACAGTGTCAGACTTTATTTTTGGGGGCTCCAAAATCACTGCAGATGGTGACTGCAGCCATGAAATTAAAAGATGCTTACTCCTTGGAAGAAAAGTTATGACCAACCTAGATAGCATATTGAAAAGCAGAGACATTACTTTGCCAACAAAGGTCCGTCTAGTCAAGGCTATGGTTTTCCAGTGGTTGTGTATGGATGTGAGAGTTAGACTGTGAAGAAAGCTGAGTGCCGAAGAATTGATGCTTTTGAACTGTGGTGTTGGAGAAGAATCAAGTCCCTTGGACTGCAAGGAGATCCAACCAGTCCATTCTAAAGGAGATCAGCCCTGGGTGTTCTTTNGAGAGTTGGACTGTGAAGAAAGCTGAGTGCAGAAGAATTGATGCTTTTGAACTGTGGTATTGGAGAAGACCAGTCCATTCTGAAGGAGATCAGCCCTGGGATTTCTTTGGAGGGAATTATGCTGAAGCTGAAACTCCAGTACTTTGGCCACCTCATGCGAACAGTTGACTCACTGGAAAAGACTCTGATGCTGGGAGCGATTGGGGGCAGGAGAAGGGGACAACAGAGGATGAGATGGCTGGATGGCATCACTGACTCGATGGACACGAGTCTGAGTGAACTCCGGGAGTTGGTGATGGACAGGGAGGCCTGGCGTGCTGAGATTCATGGGGTCGCAAAGAGTCGGACACGACTGAGCGATTGAACTGAACCAAACTGAACTGAACTGATAAGTGTTGCTTGAATTGGGACTGAAGCAGGCAAAGAAGCTCTAAAGTCAAATTGGAGGAGTCAACATTCTACAGAAGATGCTGAGCTGAGGCTTCGAGAATGGGTAATTCAGAAGATAAATGAGGGAAAGACACTGCAAGCTGAAGGAATGGTGTTTGAAGGTTCAGTATTGCCAGAGCAGGGGCTCAAGAGGCTAAAGGGAAGAAGTGAGGCTAGGCAGGTAACAAGAACCCACTTCAAGAAGAATTTTGAATGCTTTGAAAAGAAACTTGGATTTGGTTCTGCAATTAGTCTAGAAGCAATTAAGATTATTGTGTAGGAGAATAGCATGATTACACAATTATTAGAAAAATCTCTCTGTTCACAGCACAGAAGAGAGATTTGAGAGTTGCAAGAACATAGTCAGGCTTACCTCTAAGAGGGACAGGACCCCTAACACAAATATAGTGGTGTACTTCATGGACCATGTCTGTTAACACTGTTAGTGTTCTATAGCCATAGTCCCCAATTATTTTTTAGCACCAGGGACTGGTTTTGTAGAAGACAGTTTTTCCATGGGCTGGGGTGCAGGGAGGATGATTCAGGCAGTAATGCAAGCAATGGGGAACAGCAGATGAACCTTCACTCTCTGGCCCACCACTTACTTCCTGCTCTGTTACCCCATTCCTAAGGGCCACAGTTGGGGTCTTCAGCATGATGCTAAACTAAAATCTAACAACAACAAAAAAAAGAAAAGACCCCAATGCTGGGAAAGATTGAGGGCAGGAAGAGCAGAGGCAACAGAGAATGGGATGGGTGTATAGCATCACCTACTCAACGCACCAGTTTGAGCAAACTCCAGGAGTTACTGAAGGACAGGGAAGCCGGGCATGCTGCAGTCCATGGGGTTGCAAAGAGTTGAATACAATTTAGCAACTGAACAGCCACAAAACTAAAACCAAACTTTATGAGGAGGCCAACTGGTCTAAGTTAAGGCTCTCTGATGGCCTAACTTAAATTTGAGAATAAATTACAGAATTTAGACTATTCAATAACACAAACATTATTTAAGTCAACTTTTTGGCAAGTTTTGGACAGCTGTATATCAAAAGTTACAAGCTCCCTGGCACTTACCTGATACACACAGTTTCTTTGAAACTCATTAAGAATATGTGCATGCATTAACTTCAGTGCTGTGCCATTGCCATCTGTGAAAAGTCTAACCTTCTCAGTCATTTGAGACTCATTCAATATGTCCCAACACATTTAAAATGGTGAATTTTGGAGTTCCTTTCCTGTCAAATCCTGATTTTCCAGATATTGTCTTGCCTTTATCTGATGACAAATTCTTAAGAATTAATTCTTAAGATGATTAATTCTTAAGAACCCACACCATCCAGTTTGCTTTTCTTGAATACTTTTGGCAAGAAAAATAAAGAAAAACATGAGGAGATAAAGCTCAGACTAGTACCTGTCCCTATTTATCTGTGCTGACAGAAAGTTAGGGAGGAAGAATTCAGAACCTCCATGGCACTTAGACATGAATACTACATTGGCTAAGTCTTCATTACTCAGGTTATGTTGTGGGTCTGTCTAGTAACATAATGCCTAGGACATTGGATGGTACATGCAGTATTTGTGTAGAAATCGAAACTTAGGTTATTCAGCACCTTGTATCCAGCAGAATTGGAGTTACTGCCCAGATCTTCCTGAAGCTTTAGCCTGAGATGTTCCACAGTGCCATTCCACCATCTTGGAAGTAACACTCCTTCCTGGTTTCTTTTCAGGAATATAATTGAATTTCATCAAAAATACAACATGAGCAAAGAATGGATTCAAACTTCTGATACATCTCCACACCCAAGTTTCCAAAGCTTGAGAACAGTTGAAGTTTTCTGGTGTTCATAGTTTTCATATTTTTTCCCCCGAAGTCTTTTTCTGTTTTTTCTCAGTAAGAATTCAATTCCTATACCACTTTCTTATTTAAAGAGTTGGGTTTTATGTGTGTTATGACAGTTAAATATTCCATCTTCTTACAACTAAATATAAAAACCAATAAATGGAGGTATGAATTTTCACAATTTCACATTAGAATGCATCTGCCTTTGGTTTCATCAATTTATATGTGGTTATTTCTTATCATAAATAGATTCTGAGCTGTCAGAATGATCCTTTTCTTCACACATTCCCCAAACAAAAATTTTGCACAGAGCTATCTATACCCCCAAGAAGCATGAAAAATACAGGTTTCTTGACAAGGAAGAAAACATGATAATTGATGACTAAGATAGGCTGCCCTTCTCTGGAGATTTTTAATTACCACCTTTCATTTACATAACACTTGAAGCTCTTCCAAGAGCTTTCAGGTACATTATCACATTTGTTCCTCAGCACAACCCCATAAGCAGGGAGAGCGAATATTATAATCATCACTTTTAAGAATAAACCACTAAGAATGAGAGAGGTGAAGTGATTTGACGAGGTCACACAGCTTGCTATGGATGGAGTTAGTGCTAGAACTCAGGACACCTAACACCTCATCAGATATTTCCCATCATACATACCTTCCATTATTCCATTGGCTAGAGAGATCTGGTATGGCTCCTCTTAAAGACCTAAGGAGTGTGCAGCTGATGGCAAAGTTAGTGTAACAGTTTCTCTTATGAGCATTTGTTATCTTTCCATTGGACATTTCAAAAAACTATGGTTTGAGACAAGAGGTGGGATTGTGGACATTCATTCCAGCAAAGCCTCTTGGCTTTAGAGTCAGCTCAATCACTTGCTAGATAAGCATCTATAAGTCTCATTTTCCTTAAGCGTCAAATGAGCATGATAATAATACCTATCTCATGGAGTTATTGTGAAGGCTGGAAGAAATGATGCATGCAAGGCACTTAGCATGATGCCTGGTATACAGTAAGTGCTCAACAAATGACTGCTGCTATTTCTAGGGCTGCTGCTGTCACCATCCTTGTCAGTATTATTGTTATAGATCATGGCATGTGTAATTCTGAACTCTGTGGTAAGAGTCTCCAAATAATGCCAAGCTGCCATTTGGGGGTTATACCGGCCTGTACTTTTCTGGCCCTTACTCAAATAATAAGATTTGCAATTCCATTGACTGGGTGTGCTAATCAGAAGCTTTTTAAAGATTTCTCTTGTCCATTGAGGTCACCAAATAATCTCCACAAGGGTCAAGCTCTATAATCACCCCCGTGGTCTCACTGATTGTACAAGTCAGCACTTACAGCCATGATGGAAGATCTATGGTGAGATAAAATAAAGTCTAAAGACCCAAAATCAAACTTATCTGTGGTCTGGTTTATTCTTTCATCGTACCCAATTCTCAACTTTTATCTACATAATAATTAAATAATAAGACATTTTCTTCACCAGCATCCTGCCCATTTTTAAATACATCTTTTATTAGATAGTAGAGCTTATAAAATATTCATCAACATGAGCTACTGCAGTTTTTTTTTTCTGCTGACCTAACCTCAGAGCTGTTCAAGTGGAAATTAGATTTTTTTGTTAACTCGCTGAAACTGTCTGCATTTGCTAGATTTCCTAAGAAGCAGGAAAAAAGTAATTCTGTAGGATTAATAAGGGCAACATATATTCTTATTCCAAAAAGACACACAAAAGGGGGTCAGAAATCCTATTCAGTGAGGATAATTGATATTGTAGCACAGCGTTCTGCCTAAGCTCGTTGTATTTTGAATAGGTGCACAGCTTCTTTGAATCCTCATCAAGAATAGCTTGTGGGTCTCTTATGTCTTACCTTGAATTAAAGAAGACTTTTAGAGACCTCGTGAAATACAAGATACTCATAATGTTAATTAGCATAAATAGACATCTGATTGTACTCCCAAAAGAACAAGAAAGAGATTTTGTCGTTTTATAGATTTTGCTCCTAACTTAAAAGTAGGAAAATCTAAGAATTGTTATTTATCTGCTCTTTGCACACTCACACACATAGTCCCTATTCTTTCCATGCTCTCTCCTTCCCTCCGTGCCGTTTGCTCCTTTATTTCTCTCTCTTAATTAAAAAGTTCAAGCTTCCAGAAGATTATTGGTTTGTTACTGACTGTCTTGCTTGTTTTTCTGTGATGATTATAAAGCAGGGACCTCAAAGTGCCCTCTCTGTAATCCCATATCTTCTTACCTTGGCATTTTGGTTTGGATGCCACTTCACTGCAGACACTCAGTGACTCACTTGATGAGAATGTTCATCAAAACACTAAAAATAGACTAAAACCCTCAATTTCATCATGCAAGCCTCTGACTCCCCTACTGTAAAAAAATGCATGGAACCCCTCACACATGCCCAGTGTCTCAACTGCGATACAAGACCAAGTGAAGTTTCCCTATTTTAATTAGATTTAGATTTCTCTCATTAGGGAAGAAGGAAATCTGCTTAGCATTTACATTACTGAAAAGAAGGCAACTTTGAGCACACAGAAGAGCTTGAGACCACCCCCCCTTATATTAACAATTATTGCAACATTTTCTTGCAGAGATGTGTTTCTTGCCCACTCAGACACTAATTTTATGATAACTGAAATTTATGCTATTGATATTAAGAAAATTGAACTGTGTGAAATGAAAATATAATACAGTATTATCGTACTAGTTAAGTTTTCTGTTTGTAATTTAAGGTCTTCAGGGCCACATACCAATAATCTGCTTGAAATTTTTCTATCTCTGAAGTAACCTTAGCAACAGGATAGCATCCAAGTGGTACTTCCATTGACATACTTTCTATTTGATTAGAATGTGTTTATCTTAGGATGTTTATCTTAAAATGGAAGTGACGGTAATGGTCATGCCTCCTTTTCTTATTTCCCATTTCCGTCCCCATTTCTCACATTGCTCTCCCTCCCTCTTGCCTTAAGACATGGAGAATCCATGTCAGTGTCTTCCACCAAGTAAGCCCCAAGCTTTCTGGAAAGCTTCACCCATTACACCAGGTAGGAAATCCAGATGCCGTCCAAGTATTACCTCCACTTTGTCACCATAAACAACCTAAAACAATGAGTCTGAAGTTTTCTGAGTGAAGCTGAGGAGATAACCTCACTTCTGAATAAAGTCCAGAATCCTATGGCCTGTCCTGCCCAGTTAGACTTCTGAACTTTGACACATCCATCTGGTTCCGATGATATCTAGACTCCCAACCCAAGATCTAAGACCATTAACCATGATGCTCAAGAGAAGGCTCTACCATCTTGCCCAGCATCAGACACATCTGCCCCAAGAAGAAGAATGCTCTAATTGGTATCATAAATTGAACAATGATAAAGGAAGAGTTAATGCCATCTGCTTCCTTCTCCTACTGTATTCAATAATTAGGCTTCTCCTCGCCTCACATTTTTTCAAAATTCTAGTCTTAATCTTTCACCGTATAACTGAGTTAGAATTCTAATTCTTTATTTACAATAGTATTTACTAAACTTTTGCTTTGTATTTTATCATTTCTGAATTCTCGAAATGCCTAAAAATCAACATGTACGTTGATTATAATATTTCCTTCTTTTCTAAAATGCTATTACTAAATCAATAAGTGTATTAATCTACATCATCCTGAACTCACTGAAATCAAATTCTTTCTCTGGGTAATGTCACAGCCATCTATATCAACACCTAAATGTATGCTTATCTCCCAGGATACTTAAGCCCTCCATGTTTTACGATGAAGCTGCTCAGTCACTCCGTAAATTCAGTCTCATTATTGGACTCTGTGGCCTATCCAGTTCTCCTTATGCCCCCAATTTTGACAAATACATCCTTACGTCCCAGTAATGGTAAATGGGCTCTTACCTTGTGTCACTTCCTTGAGCAACATTCTCCCACCGCCACCTGCTCATTGTGTAGCCCTGTAAGTCTGTCAATGCCTCTTATCTCTGCTGAGTATCCATTAGGTGTCCTGTGCTCTCCTGTGTATTCTGGGCACAGAAAAAAAAAGAGACCTTATTGAACTTGGCAATGTTTACTTTTATCTTTGATGTTTCTCTTGTTTTCATTTTGAACTTATGTGGCAGGGGGGGATTTTAATCTCTACAGCACTTATGTCCTCTTAAGAACTCTGTCTTTGGCTTATTATGAGATCTTCAAGGCATCTCAAGCTACTGGTTTCTTGGGTCACTCATCGTTTTCTATATCATGGCCACGGCAGCCCTCAGTGACCTTGGCTGGGGCTTTCTCCTACTTCCTGCTGATGACTATTGTATCATCCTCTGTTTGCCCTTGGAGATCTATTGGATTTTCAGGACTGACACTGGCCATTTTACCCTGGGCAGTCTTGGTTATAAGGATTATCATTGTTTCATGAGCAGTGTAGGAGTGCAAAAACATAGACTAATATCACAGGAACATTGAGGAGGCTATTTAATTTCTCTGAACTTTATTTTCATCTATAAAATGAAGATAATAATACCATTAGTATTATATGAGGATTAAATAAGAAAATGTATGTAAATATCTGATTACAGTTTCTATCATACTAAGCATTCCATAATATGTAGAAATTATTAGCTATTATCATTAGGTGATATGCCCAAAGATAGAGAGCAAGTGAGTGATCTAATTCTAAGCCATTCACGTGCCCCGTTTCATTTTCAGAGCTGACCTAATGGTGTGGATCCCACATAGAAATCTCCCCATCTGGAGCTCTCTGATCACCATGGAATAACATGGGCCTCTCTTCCTTTTCTTAGAAGAAAAGTAGTCATGGGAGAAACTAATTAAACTTACTTTGTGTTAGTTATACTGAGGAAAACTTGGATCTACTGGAAGAAAGTAAAAGTGACTGAAGAAAAAACTGTTCTAACCATCTGTGCTGTATGGCAATGGAACAGACCACTGCATAAGATGGCAAGCCCCCCACCACTGAAGATGTTCAAGCTCAGACAGATGTAAAGGGTTAAGTAAGAACTGACAGCCTAATCTTTGTTTCTTTCCAATCTTCAGATTCTAACGATTAGGAAACAAGACAGCCTCTCAGAGTTTATTCACTCATTCAACATTAACTTTCAAAGAACACAGCACAGCTCCAAATTGTGGTTTGATTTGGAGATTCAAAAGCACTTTTTTTTAAACCACTATAGAGGAGAAACCATGGCATAAAATTGAATCACTATGTTATGCACCTGAAACTAACACAACATTGTAAAGTAACTATACTTAAAAATTTTTTAATGGTTTAAAAAGTACAAAGAAGAGCATTGTGGTGATAGCTCCCTTCCTAGAATAGGTCATCTACCTAAATTCTTTAAGGTATTAAGAGGAAGGTCAAAGGTTCTTCCTGAGTCTTTGGGGGCTTGTTTTTAGCCTGAAATAATCCACATGTCAAAGAGATGCATTTTGAGGTGCCAAGTTTTGCTCGCTTACAAGAACAAGAAGCCAAGGTCTCTACAATGACCTACAAGGTTCTATGTGATCTGGTCATGCATAAGGTCTCTGGCCTCAGCTCCCACCACTCTCCCATCCATCACTCTACTGTAGCCAAACTGGCCACTTTGCTGTACAGATGCTCTCTTGCCACAGGGCTTTTTTACTTACTGCTATCCTTTCCCCAGATCTCCATGTGGCTCACTCTCTCACCCTCTCCAGGTCTTTACTCAAATACCATCTTTGCAGTGGGATATTCTCTGACCACCTTCTCTAGAATTTCAAAAGTGTCCACTTTCTCAACTTTCCCTAACCCCATCTTTGCTTGATTTTTTCCCCATAGCACTTATATGTTTAACTTATACAGCATGTTAAACATGTTCCTTTTCATCACATTGAATTGTCTGGCCACACGCACTAGAACATCAGATCCTAAGGACAGAGATTTCCTTTGTTTTGTTTACTGCTGTGTCTTTAATGCCTGGAATGATGCCAAGAACATAGGAGGTGCCTAATGAATCTTTGTTGGATAAAGGAGAGGAACAGAAAGAGCTCAGATTTCTGACCTTGTGGAGCAGACCTATCACCTTAAGCTCAGAGAGAATCACTGTTTTAATAAATTCATTATTACATTCTCCCTTTGTTATAGCAGCCAAAACAATACTCAGTGAATGTAGAGAGAATGATTCTCCTTCAGCAGAGATGAAACGATGCCCCACTCCAGCATCATTCATAACTTCCACGGGGTGCTCTTCTGATAGGGGATAAGTTCATGAACTAAGACAGACATGGTTTTCCCTTCACAAAGTCTATATTTGAATAAAGAGGAAGTCATTGATCACATAATTGCACCAACAAATAACAAGTTGCAAGCAAGTGAGACCAAAGAGAGGTGGCCCAGAGAGCCAACAGAGGGAAGATGTGACCTGGTGGGAAAGCCTAAAGGAAAATAAACTTGGGGGGTGGACTTCCTTGGTGGTCCAGTGGCTAAGACTCCATGTTCCCGATGCAGGGGGCTCAGGTTCAATCCCTGGTCAGGGAACCAGATCCCACATGCCACAACTAAGACCCAGCGCAACCAAATAAATTAAAACACACACACATACATGCACACACATGCACTTGTGTGTGTGTGTGTGTGTGTGTGTGTGTGTGTGTAAAGCTGATATGTGAAGGGTAAGGAAGTCTTTCTTTAGGAAGGAGGAGAGGGAAGAAACTTCCAGGCAGAGGTAAGAGTATGTGTCAAGTCCCTGTGTTTGGAGGAAGTGTGGCAAATGTAAGAGAATGAGGGAAGCTTATTGGCTGGAGCAGACTGTGGAGGAGAGGCAGGTGCTGTCTGAAGGAGCCCAAGAGATAAGAGCTGAGGACTTTTGAATTTCTATCATGAACAGTGCAAGCCCACAATGTGCTTTAGGCAGGAAGGGAGGTGACATGACTGATACAGGCCTCCTGGCTTTCAGAAATGTTCTCTGGACCCTCAGAGCCCCTTCTCCAGCACAGTCACTCTCCAGCTGCCCCTGAGATGAGGATAGACTGAAAACCTTTGGAATGGGAGCCTTGCTTCTGTTACAGCTCTTTCATTTGGCGCCTCACAAATTAGTTGCAAGAACTTGCCCTGGAGACAAGGGGATGTAAATGCAGACGATGTGGAATTGTAATAACATAAACATTATGAAACAATGCAAACCAGTTGGGCCCCCTGTGGAGAAATAATCCCCATGCTCCTTTCCGAATTGTCTTTATGGAAATTTCATAAAATTTGCCATTATTAAAACTGAGTAGCAATTATTTCTTTCTTTGGTTCATCAGTTGTGGAAGGAAAATTAATTGCGTTCTCCTTCTTTTCTGGAGTTCATCAGCTAGGAATGAGGCAATGAGGATTGACAGGCCCAGGCCCTCTGTTGATGGAGAGAAAGCAGGAGAGCCTGTGGGATGTTATCACAGATGTGACTTTAGAGGTGGGAGCGGTTAAGAGAGAGGTTGTGGCAGATGCGGCCGCGCTAACAAGTGTGCTCAGGAAGCCCAAGTCATTACGGTGTGTTGACATAACATTTGCCAGCTTCACAGGGGCCATCACTGTAAATTAGATTTAATATTGATCAGGCCATTCTCCATCAGGGCCAGGAGAAAATTGGACACAGAGTTCTTAGTCAAAATTGGCTCTTAGGATTCTGCTTTCTAATTACCATAGAAGAACAGAAATCCGGAGCCCGGCTGGCTGGCCCGGCGTGGCAATAACTGCTCTCCTGTCCCTCAGGGCCGCGCAGAAGTGACAGCAATTTCCGCTGTCTCTCTGTTTTCTATCCCAGCCTGACGCTGCTGTGTAGCAGCAGAGCAGAGAAGGAAGGGTGGGAAGCGGGGTGTGGCACAGGGACCAGGAGGCTTGCAGGCTACAGACGGCCGCCCTTCTCTTCTCAGCTGTCACCTCAGCAAGCTGAGAAACGTTTTAAAGAAATTTGGGCTGCCCATAGTCTAAATAAGTTATGTGTCTTGTTGTGTTTTGTTTTGTTTATTTATTTATTTATTTATTTATTTATTTATTTTTAAATTTAACTTTACAATACTCTATTGGGTTTGCNATGTCAATATAAATTTTAAAAAAGTAAATGTAAAATATAAAAAATGTTTTAAATATTTTCAAAACAATATTCTAGGATATTGAAAAGTACTTATTTAAAGCAGAATTAGAAGTTTATTTAAAAAACAAAGGCAAACCCATATTAAATTGAATTAATGTCAATAATCTAATAACATTTCAATAAAGTTGTATTTTTATTTATGAAAAATTTGATTAAAATTTCATGGAGAAATTTGAAAAACAATCACCACTCTGGGATTCAATATTCATCTAGTTATTTGTGTATCATGCTTCATGCACGCAATGTCTAGACTTACGTGTGTTCAAATTTCAGAGTAATACAAATTGCTTAACATTGCAAAACATTCCATGGCTGCTGTGTGTGATGGTTGTGAATACAGTGCTGATTTGTGAATAGCTTGAAAACTCTAAATTGGAACATGAAAAGCAAGAAAATGGGTACTTGTCACTACCAGGAAATAATATTTGGGTATAGCATTCAAGTGGGTAGGAAAGATCTGACAAGCTAATTCATTTATCTTTTCTTTCCTCTCAAATTCTTCCCAACTCCAGAGCAGCATCCATCTCTGAAAATGGCAACAGTGGAACCCTCAGATCTACTGACATTCGAACACAGTGTCCTTTGGTGTCAAGGTTATCCATCGGGTGAGGATGGCGGCAAGCATTTCTCCGGGATCTTGATAGTGTAAAGGATGAGAGTGACACTGTCATGCACTGTGTCCCACGTGACAGAGCACTGTGGGGTATTTAACATTTTTATTTAAATAAACGTTTTATTTTAAGATAGTTGTAGATTAGCAGAAATATTGTGAAGATAATACAGGAAATTCATAGACATTAAGTTTGCCCTCTTTTTAAAATCTTACATTCATATGGCATCTTTGTTAGTTAACAGCTCAATATTGGTGCATTATACTTACGAAAACCTAAACTCTATTCAGGGTTCCTCAGTTTCTCCCTAATGTCTTATTTCTGTTCCAGGGTCCCCTCCAGAACATCACATTATGCTTAGGAGTCATGTCTCCTGAGGCCTCTTTGGCATGTGAACGTCTCAGGTTTTCCTTGTTCTTGATGGCCTAGAGAAATCTGAGATTTGAATTTTGAGACAAAATTGGAATTTGTCTGGTGTTTTTCTTATGTTTATACTGGGTTTAGCTTCCCTTCTAGCTCACTTGGTAAAGAATCTGCCTGCAGTGCAGGAGACCGCCAGGTTCGATCCCTGCGTTGGGAAGATCCCCTGGAGAAGGAAATGGCAACCCACTCCAGCATCCTTGCCTGGAAAATCTCATGGAAAGAGGCGCCTGGTGGGCTGCAGTCCGTGGGGCTGCAAAGAGTCAGGCACGACTGAGCGACTAACACTTACTTACTTAACACTTATACTGGGTTTACCGANGGTCAAACTGCACCGAGGTTCATGCTGTGTGCCATGTTAGCCTTGTGCTGAGGTCCGGGCTGTGTGCCACAGTCACCCTGCACTGATGTCCGGTATGTGTACCGCAGTCGCCATCTCCCGAGATCGGTGATGTGAGCCAGGGTCACCCTGCAGCCAGGTCCGGGCTGTGTGCCAGTGTCGCCCTGCACCGAGGTCCGGGCTGTGTGTTGCAGTTGCCCTGTGCTGTGGTCCATGCTGTATGCCAGTGTCGCCCTGCCCTGAAGTCAGTGCTCTGTGCCCCAGTCGCCCTTCCTTGAGGTTCGGGCTGTGTGCCACGGTAGCCCTGCGCCGAGGTACACGCATTGTACTGTGGTCGCCCTGCACCGAGGTCCGGCCTGTGTGCAGTGGTCTCCCTGTGCCGAAGTCCGGGCTGTGTTCCCCGGACGGCTGGAGACGAGTTTCTTCCTGTGTGCCGCAGTTGCCCTGCGCTGATGTCCGGTCTGTGTACCGCGNTTGTACTGTGGTCGCCCTGCACCGAGGTCCGGCCTGTGTGCAGTGGTCTCCCTGTGCCGAAGTCCGGGCTGTGTTCCCCGGACGGCTGGAGACGAGTTTCTTCCTGTGTGCCGCAGTTGCCCTGCGCTGATGTCCGGTCTGTGTACCGCGGTCGCCATCTCCCAAGGTCGGTGATGTGTGCCAGGGTCGCCCTGTGGCCAGGTCCATGCTGTGTGCCTCGGTTGCTCTTTACTGTGGTTCGGGCTGTGTACCTCGGTCACCCTGCGCCGAGGTCCAGACTGTGTTCTGCCCTCGGCTTGCGACGAGTTCTGGGCTCTGTGCCACGGTCCCTCTGTGCCAAATTCTGGGCTGTGTGCCATGGTCGCCCTGCGCCGAGTTCCAAGCTGTGTGCTGCAGTCACCCTGCACCGACATCCAGGCTGTGTTCCGCGGTCGGCTAGCTACGAGTTCTGGGCTGATTGATGCCGTCGCCCTTCAGTGAGTTTCAGGCTGAGTGCCTCGGTCGCCCTTCGCCGAGGTACAGACTGTGTGCCATGGTCTTCTGCGACAAGGTCCGGCCTGTTTTCCGTAGTCACCCTGCGCCGAGGTCCGGGCTGTGTTCCGCCGTCGGCTAGCGACAAGTTCTGAGCTCTGTGCCGCGGTCACCCTGCACAGATTTCTGGGCTCTGTGTTGCGGTCACCCTTCACTGAGTTTTGGGCTGTGTGCCGCGGTAGCCCTGCACCGATATTCGAGCTGTGTGCCACGGTCACCCTGCGCCGAGGTCTGGGCTGTGTTCTGCGGTCGGTTGGTGACGATTTCTGAGCAGTGTCCAGTCCCCCATCACTGAGTTCGGGCTGTGTGCCACCGTCGCCCTGGGCCGTGGTATGGCCTGTTTTCCACGGTCGGCATGTGCCAAGGTCTAAGCTGTGTGAAGTCATCGCCCTGCATTCAGGTCCTGCCTGTGTGCCACAGTCCCCTTCACTGAGGTTCGGGCTGTGTGCC